>KN502777.1:65306-75394 GCA_000787155.1 Scartelaos histophorus | reverse complement strand
ATAAATAAAATAAATAAATAAATGAACTTGTCACCCATGTCACCTAATCCTGAATAACCCTTTAAATCTCAATTTAGCAACAAACTCCCTCTAAAATAAACAAAAACAACGCCACAGTTATCACACACACTAATCACGGCAATTTGCATAATAATAACGCAATTAAACTATTAAAAGTTGAAAAGTTGCAATCATCAAAGCAGATTAAAATGTATTAGTGTAAAGTGACCATTGCATAACGCGGTGTAATATTTGTTTACACCGCTAAGTGACAATAGCCCGGGGTTTGGATGGTTTGGAGCGTAATAAAGTTAGCGCTACATCATCACCTATAATGACAAATGTCGCATGAAATAAAAAAGCAGTCCGGATTGTCTCCTGGTGGTTTTGACTGTTGTGTCCGCTGCAGAAATAGTAAGTTTTCATTGTGTGGCAGTAGTGAGCTGACGTCAGGTCGGTTCCTTGAAGTGGGGCTGAATAAACCTTGAGAAGAGTCTCCTTCAATCTACTGTGAGTAACTAACACACAACCTCACACACCGACACTCAATTACTACTGCCCAATTCTCTTCTATATCACTCGCCCACGACCTCTTCCATAGCCGAAACCGACCAACAGGGAAAAAAGAGACGACAAGACCGAGCCAGAAGTATTCGCAGAAGTCAAAAAAACCCACGTTGGACATAAGTAAAGTGACTAAAAACAAGGTAAGTGTTTTATTTGCAATGACGCTGTTTTCCCCCCCATCATAGAACAAGCGATGAGCTGCTGGCTTTTGCGCACTGCTTGGCTTTTCCTTTCTAGTTTCTTTGCTTTTCTCATCTCGTGTAAACTGCTTTTAGATCGTAACTTGTTTTAGCGTGTCGCTGTGGATCGGTGGCTCGGTTCCCCCCGTAGTTTGGAGTCGTAGATTCGGCTTAAATCCGTAAAGTTTGTCCGCTTCATACTTGTTTTTCCTCTTGTGCGTGGTGACCTGATAGTGGGAATCGTCTTTTGTCCCTCTCCTTTTGGCTTGCGCCGTTCACTTACGCGCTTGTAATAGCTCGCAACTTGTCACAACCTTAAGAAATATAACTTTTAATCGTCTTTCACGCCGTTTTGTCGGGTTTAGTCGTCGGGAAAGGGGTACAGTTTTGCGTTTGGACACCGTACGGGAGGATGTTGCGATTGTCAACCGTAACTACGAGCCCGAGTGGACCGTCGTGGCTCCTCGCTGTCCGTTAAAGCGCATTCCCCTGACGCGAAAATAAAACAATTAACGACAAATATAAAGTGTCCTTTTCGTTTTCAGACAACTTTAGGGCTATAATATGCATTTATAAGGCTAACAGCTGGTGAGAGTTGGAGTTTTTTTCGTGTTGCTTGCTGGTACTGTAAGGTTAGCGTGTCGGTGAGCTGCTGCCGTCAACGGTCGCTTCCTCAATCCGTGAGCCGCTTGGCCGAGTTGTTGAAATTTATCCCTTTGTGTATATTACAATATCCTCCATTTTTTCTGCCCCTTCCAAAACAACAAGCCACTCGCCATCTTGGTTGTTATAATTCGTCCCCTAAGCAAGCAGAACCCCAACCTTTTACCCCTATGCTCTCTCCCACACCACACCACTTTAAAAGGAAATACAGCCACGTTTTTTTTCTTAAGTTTTACCAAAGTTAGTTTTTGCACACACTACTAGTTTCCACTGCTATTCACAGCGATTTTTAAGTTTTTCGTCCTTACTTTATCGGGGTTTGAGTATCCACAAGAAATGCATGTTGTAGTCGAGATGTTAGCGTTTATAAAGGCGCAGATAATGTGGTTTATATCAAAGCTTTGGGATTTTTTTTCCATAGGGCAGGTGCTGTGGAGCTGGCGTTTGTCACAGTTGCATATGTCTGCGCTTCAATGCTGCGATTATCTTATTACACATCGTGATTATAGCAGTTTTATGTTTATTTTAGCCGCTAATCAGAATGAATGAGTCCTATATGAAAGAGCATAGTGGCAGCCTATATACAGATTCCCGTTGCCGTTTAACTGTTTGATGTGTTTAGAAAAGGTATGCACTTGTCTAATTATGTCATTTAAACGGTATTTACTATCTTTTAAGTACTGTTATACTTTCATCTAGGTTTGTCACTGGGTAGTCATAGATGTCTTCATGTTGTTTTATTCACAGATTGATTGAATTATTGACTTGTTTAAGATATTTACCCTCAAACAAACAACAACAGATCTGATCAGCCTTGTGCACGCTGTATTACAGGTTAAGAGCTGAGATCCTTCTAAAACAATCTCCACTGACTGGAAAATGTGATCTTATTTTCATTTGTGCACTTGCCTCACTAAGGTGTTATTTTATCTTGTGATGTCCTTGAGCTCATAAACTTGATCCTCGGAGTGCTTCATGTCCAGCAAATAGCACATAAGAAAGAGGAGGGGAAAGAAAACAAACTGAACAAATGCTTTGAAATGGAAAATCTGATGATTTCACCTCCCACCTCTTTTGTTTGGCCGTTTATTGCTGCAAAGCAGAGTGCAGAGGAGCAGATGTTTAGCCAAACATGAAGGCGCGGTGCCTGTGTCCTTATGGGGATGGCTCTCCCTCCTCTCACTGCTGATGCATCGACATGACAGCTGCTTGATTTCATGGAGCTGCTAAGAAGCCATTAGTGCTATCAGTGAATTGAAACGGAACGGCGTCTTCACAGTTTTCTGCCACGATTTCTACTATAAGTATTGTAGTCATTTGGTGCAGATTTGTTCAGAGTACTGCTGAACATACAAACCAAGCAGAAGTACTAATAGACTTGTGCAGTGTGTTTTGCTATAATTTGAGAGCGAATGAGCGAAAGCAAAGTGAAAAGGGGAACAGATCTGTCAGAGTTTGTTTGCCATGTTGGTCTGAAATGAAAGCACACTGTGCTACCTCAAGCACACTCAAATCAGAGATGCCTCCTGCTCTCCTCTTGCCAGGCAGAAAGAGAGGGAGAATAAAAACAACTTATGCTGAGGTTTGTCCTCCGGTTCCTTTTGTTCAAATTAAAAGTTTTTTTTTTAAGAGATAAAGACTGACTTCGACTTGACTTGAACATTCAGGAATTAAGGATAGACATAGTTAAGCCCTATTTGCATGTCTACCAAAGTCACAGCAAATGGTTGGTATTGACTAAGCTGATTAGGTGAAATTAGGTTCACGAGCTCCGGGTCTAGGGGTGCTGAATCTGACAGAACTTGGACAGCTTTTGAGAAGACAATCCTGTGTGCACACAACGCTCTACTCCATAATCCTTTACGATTGAAAATGTCCTGTCTTTGGCTACTCGGGAATCCACGGCTTTGTTTGAAGCAAGGTGAGCCGTATTAGATGTCCCTAATGTATTGATAGTCATCAGTGCCAGGCTGTTGATAGATTCATTTGTTGATTGGAGTGGTGTACAAGACCATTTATAACTGCCTATTCCTCCTGATATAAGCCTAAGTGCATTTCTGACATTAACATGACTCACCAGGCTGTTTACCATAGACACAGTGCTGCTGGAGCAGGAAGAGCGAGGCTTACAAAACATTATATTGATGCTGGATGTCACTACTTGAAAAATAACCAATGAACCGCACTTATCAGATTTCAGCGCATGCTTCAATATTGTGCCCTGCTAACAGGCAATTTGTTGCTGATTAAGCCGATTAAATATGCATGACTTTAACTAACTCTTCTGTGAGATATAGTTTACTGTAAGCAATTGTCAATCCGACTAGTGTATAGGAAATTTGAGTTACTTTTTTTGGAGTATTATGAAGAAACATTTAAGTGTTAAATACTTAATAATGTTGATTTCTACACTTTTATGTTCAGACAGTGATTAATTAGTCCTACAAATACTCTATTGATAATAATGGCCATCTGGGACCCTGTCAAATCTCTGCATGTTACCGCTGACATGGAGATGGTAAATTTAGAGATGAAGTAGCAGTCTGGTCTCTGTTACCATAATATTTCAAGAAGCAATGTTATAAATCCTCATTCTCTTTCTTGGAATACATCAACGACTGTCTAATTTCATCAGCGCATGCTATCAATCCTATAGTAATAGTTTTTGTATGAGCAGATTAAGTATGTATTTTCCCCATCCAGCCAGAAGTGACTCAACAAATGGACTCTCAAAATAATAAGCTAATATTTTAGCTTTATAATTGTTGCTTAGCTCCATATGATTGATTGGTTAACTTATGGGTGTGTTTATATTAGGTAAATAGTCAACATTGTGGTTGATACAGTTTGTTATTTATTCTACTCATTGTAGCTCAAATCTTATTTATTACAACTAAAATAACTAAAATCTTAACATTAATGCAAAGAAAATGTACACATGATAAATGATGAGCTCCAAAATATATCGTTCCATCTATCATGTTGGAATGATTAGTTGATAAGGTATTTATTGTGACAGGTTTATTATTAAGCAAAATATATTAAAAAAAAAAACTCTTTAACTAGAGCGCAGGCAAAACCACTGAGGCAAGCATGCGTTCAACTGTACAATCGACATTTGCTAGCTCAGATTAGCTTTGTGGAGTCAATGATCCACTGACTTACTTCTGCCTAGCATTATTGCAATGTGATCTTAAAAACCTGACCAAACCCACAAGTCACTTCCCCTTTAAGAGACAGATGCAGCTGTTTGAAAGCCCTAAAACCTTTGAGACATTAGATTAGATGTCCCTTGTGTGGTTACAGATTAAATAGTGCTGTTTGTCATTATATCATGCCACAGGTTGCTCTCTTATTGATACGTGTTCACAAGGCCGTCAGGTTAACGTCCTCTCACGTGGAAAGTTGGTTGGCTTTCAGGCAATCTTCCTAACCTCATGCTACCTCGCTATTTTGGTAACAGTGCACACTCGGTGGATGTCCCGATAATCGTCAAGGTACGCAAATAATTGTCTACAGTCCACAGTCTGTCACAAAAATGTGCTTTGGTAACATTTTTAAAGTAACTACACTCTTAATGGTCTTACTAAAGCAAAAATACTGAACAAATAGTTTAAGACTAACAATGTAACCCCTAACCCCTGAAGTAAGTAGTTACAAAGCCTGGATAGTTCTTAGTACAGTATTTCTCTGCATTATGAATTCAGTTTTGTTCATGCTTTATTAAGGCTTTATTATTTATTATTGCTTTATTATAATGTAGTTGTGATAAAGTGGTACCTGTGCTGTTACTAATATGCAGTTAACTTGCATCTTCTTAATGAGAAATGATGTATGTTTTAAAACGCTGACCGAAGCTAACAAGCAAGGGCATATGTCTTGTGTTGTAGGAACAAGTGAACAGACTCTTGCCGTTAATTAAGCCCAAATAAATAGACACCATTTTGTTTGCTTGCATGGATTACATATGGTGGATTAATTACTAAACAATAACTACTGTAAAGTGCAAGTGGGTCACCCCGTGTTGACTTTGAGGAGACACAAGAGCGGCCAAATTTGGGAGGGAATGGCGATAAGCTGCTGCTCTGCTCTTCGTCCCCTGGGTCCTTATTTATCATTCAATGTGAGAATTTCCTTGATGAAAGTCAAGGTTGTTTTTGCATGCTCTGTCTCAGATGGGATGCCTGTTTTTTCCACAAGCAGCAGCAGTAGCAGCAAGGTGAAAAGGTTGATTTCCCCCTCCAAAGAGAAGCCTTGTTTGGAAAGTCCAGGCTCGTTTCTTTTAATGAAGTCTCAAAAGGTCCTGATGATTTTTCCACTTCAGGGCTGTTTGTGTTTTGTACATTAGACGGAGCTGAAAATACAGATGTACCATTTTGTGCAACCATCTAAATAGCCCTGTGCTAGTGCATTGATTAACTCCCCAGCTCAATCCGGTGTCACAAAGTCAAAGTAAACAACATTGTCAGATTTTGTGAACCAAAAGCCTTGATTAGTGAAGTCAAAACAGAAAATTTAAGATGATTTGAACCGCATCAACAGTTTCTGGATGAGTTGAAGAAGTAAAAGTTAATGGTCAATGTAGTGGGAATAAAATGAGCATCAGGTTAGCCATGTTGCTAATGTTGCTGTTAATGTCAAACCTTCCCACCTAGACAGTTTCACATACTTGAGGTAATATACTACACAGTACACAGGTCTCAAATTGAAACTCCAATTTAAGCTTAAGCAGCACCCAGAGGCCTAAAAGACATAGTAACAGCCAAAAAAGAGCATGATTTTCCATGTAATATCCAACCAAACTAGCTCAGTTCAGATAACATCAAGAAAAGTAACAGTAACACACTATTATTATCATTATGTTCTATATTATTGTGTTACCTGTGTGTGCATTCAGGTAAGAGCAGTTTCTGTTTGCGTTTCCCTCTGATGCCATACGCCTATCATTTTCCTTTTTCAGCTGCTATTTGATTACACAAACACAACAGGGTCCGGGAAACCTGCTTTTTAGTCCAATGTTTACCACACCTTGACATTTCCAATCTGTGGCGAGGCCTGTATTTACACTTCTCAGTAGAATTCACCGGTGCTGACTGCGCTCTGATGAGGACGGGTACTGGCCATGGAAGCGAAATAGGAAAGTGGTTTGGTGTGTGGGAACCGGCCCGTTATTGGTTTCTCTATTGGCGTGCCTCTTGGGTCAGTGGGATTCTTGATGATACTATAGAATGGCTTATAGCGGGGCCTGTGAAGCTTTCAGACACATACAATCACATATGTACGCAGACAAGCCTCCAGTCTATAAGGGAAGCACACACACACTCCCCCTCACACAAAATGCATGAGATTGCGCCTCGACAGCCCCCATTTATTGATCTTCTGCAGCATTTAAAATCTGGTCACTGCTGCCACAAAGGCTTTTTATTTTAGCTGCGCTGGCAAAGCTTGCTCTGAGCTAAGCCAGAATTTTAAATATTTAACTCCTACAGAACTCCACCAGATATGACAAGGACAGAGAGAAATAAACAGGGAAGTGCTTCAGAGCTGTGCAAAGATGTACGTATTTGTCCAGGACGGGGTTTTATGTAAACTGCACTGCTAAAATCACTACTTGTGCTTGTGGGAGATCAAGTTTGAATTCAAATCTGCAAACACAGCCCTCCTTTCCTGCGAGAAGTTTTTATCTGGGATTCAGTATGATCATAAACCCCAGAAAAGTCAAACAGAAGAAGATATTGTGAGTTCAATGTGCAGAAGTGACCCACATGGTTCTGCCTTGTTAGCGGAAAAGGCTGAAATGCTAGCACACATTGGATTAGTCATTACTGGACCTGGGACAAGATGCTGTTTTTAGCATTTAAGGGTTAGAGATGGTTTTACAGACAGCTACTTGTCACTCAACCAGAGACATTTGAAACTCTGTGGCCTTTTTCAACACATTAAGGTAAGCGTAGGAACATGGTGAAAGCTGCTAATGCTAATGTAACTGGTGTCAAAGTACTTGTTGTGATTGAAGCAAGATTAAACAGTTAAGGCAGCAGATATGACTGGACTGTGCACTAAAGCCATCTGCCCTTAAATAACTCCATTATGTCATAATTTCCCATTTTTATGCTGATCCAAAGCAAAAAGGAAAGATTACACAAATATATTAATTTCAAGCAAGCTTTGCATTATTTAGAGCAAGAGAATTGAAATGTGTGCATTTTTAACATGTTAGAATGAGCCACCAGAGCTTTATTCAAGCTCAGATCATCAAAAGCAGACACTAAATATTATATTTTGTCAAGATTTTGAGCAATTTTTGACCAGAAACGTCCAGTAAAAAGTACTGCTTAAGATAATTTGGGCCAATTCACCTGTAACGCTGAGAGCCAAGAAAAATTGGTCTGAGGGCTGCATTTGGTCCACAGGCCATAGTTTGGACAGGCGTAAATCAACATGAACTATGGATTCATACTAAACATTGACATCACATACAGTATAGAAGTATCTTGATAAACTGGGAACATATGGTGGCTTCTTTAACAGTTTCTTGAATCTAACCACTCAAATCTACTTTAATGTGCATTACTGAGCCCAGAACGCGGCCTGCTCCAGCTTCAACAGTGTATAATGATCTGAGGAGCGAGGGTCACACCACATTCCCAATGATTTGTCTTGAAAAGGTCATGAACATTCTGCCATGATGAGACATTGTTCAGAGTAGCATGTTTTCTTGACTAGGGCTGGATAATACGGTGATAAAAATCGAATTGTGATCTCATCCATTTGAAGATGCTGTTTTGGTGATATCATTGGATTGTGATTCAGTACTGCGTAATCCACCTCTGCTCAAACAGAGGCACTTTTCCCCACCATTTCTTCTTATTGGTTAGCCTCCCTATGGCTCTGAGTGAAAGGTGGAATTAACCAATCATGATAAGTTAATATATTTTATTAAGCATATTTCAGTATATAGCAATAAAAAGAACATGAACAACCCCACTCTACAAAAAAGCTGAGTACACATGTATATAAAGGCATACAATTATACTACCCATACATGGGAAGTCAGATAATATAGTAAAAAATAGTAAAGAAAAAAAGAAAAATACAAATAAATGCATTAATTAATTAATTAGAATATAATAAAAATGATAATAATACTTTGGTAATCTACAGAAATGGAAGTTAAAGTCCCTAAAATTTATTCATGGTGGAGTTTGAACTCTCAGAACTAGATGATGAGTTTATCTACCACTTAAGGGCATTTTAAACACTGAATGAATCGTGATCAAATCTAAATTCTGATCTGGCTCAAAGAAAATTGTGATATAATTTTTCTGACATATTCCACACCCCTGTTCTTCACATTAATCACTGCTTTAAAATCTGTTCTAGTTCATTTACCCACAGCCTTGTTGCCACTGCTGCTGTTGTTATGCCCAAAAGCCCATCCCGCAGAGAGTGCTGAGGGCTAAGGCTTTGTCCCGTCTCCCCCTCTCTCTCCTCTCCTCTCTTCTCCCTTTTTCGTTGTCTGTCTTTCGCCTTCTGAACGATGACACTGAGAGACAGCTGTAACGTGAGACGCCTCTCGATGCTGGCAGCGGGAGAGAGGGGGTGAGGGGGGGTGAGGGAGTGGGCCCTTTATGTGAGGCTGGGGGCCGCTGACCTCTCCCATTCCCCCTCTCCGTCTCTGCTGCGTCTGTCCCAGGCACTTGGAGCATCCTCCCCCTCAGCAGCAGCGCACACACGTCATGTCTCCATACTTGTGGGGGCATTACATTGGCTAAGGGAGCGCTCACACTTGCACAAACACCATGTCAAAATCGGGACTAAATCTAGAGCTAAACCTCGACCAGACTTGGACTAGAACAGGAATAAATTGGGCTCAAATTAAGACCAAAATGTGACATATGTTTCCCGGAGACTGACCTAACTGTCTCTGCTTGCCACACCTTAACTTAAACCCTAACCTCAACCTATTTTATCTGAACTTTAAATCATGTCTTTGATCTAATAGTGAAGCGTTTAGATCTTTGGGCCCCTGTTTTGTCCCAATAAAGGAAGCAGGTCCCCATGATGTGAGTGTGTGTGTACAGTTTTTGGTCCCCACAATGTGCTAAAAACCTGTTGACACATTGCGGGCAGCCGAGCCTCTTTTAAAATGTGCGGTCCCTGTAACACAAACCTGCTGAATGAAAGCGTGTGCGTGTTGTCTGTGTTTACCACGTTTACAGCTGCTTGTGGCGTAGTAGAAACAGGACACGTTTAGACTGGAGCCTTTTTGTCCAGTGAGACGCAGGGACAGTCTGAGCTGGACTTTAAGTGAGGTGTAATAGGGTTCAATGATATGACTCGAGCAGTGACAGCGACTTCCAGGAAAAGTGTCTGCTTCGTCCTGTGTAATTATCTCTGAAAGGCAAAGAACATGTGCTCTGTCCTATTGAGGCGAACATTAGGAATCAATTACTTGATTGATCAATGCATTTTCTCATCAATCACAGTTTTGTCATTTGAATTGCTATTTACAGCTTCTATTGAGTTACACACAACTCTTATACACAAACAGTTGTGTCAGCCGTGCAATCATATTAGCTATAGGGCCTCTGTTATGACTGTCACCTATAGATAAGATAAGACAATCTTTATTTGCCCCACAGTGGAAAAATTCCAGTGCCGTAACATCAAATTCAG
>KN502777.1:47644-65296 GCA_000787155.1 Scartelaos histophorus | reverse complement strand
GGAATTATTAATAAACCTACATCTACAAAACCATTATGTAGAATAAAGGTGATGACTGAGCTACAGTCATATTGCATTGCGTTCTGAAGTCACAGTGAAGTGCAATATGTTTGAGGAACAGTGTTGTGTTACTATAGTGTGTGTCGATGGAAACGCATCTCTGAACTCTAGGCGATGGCGGCTAAATCCTCAGCATGGACTCCCGAGTGTAATCCAAACATTTAGAGCTAATTTAAGCACGCAGCCAGGAGCAGCATCCTCTAGGAAACTCAGTGCTCGTCTGGCTCAGGCCTGGCCTTTAGTGTGCCGCAAAGTGCGCGGCGTATTTGTTTGTGCGTCTTGTTGTCGCTGGAGGGAAATGAAAGCACTCAATCACTCACCTGTCAGAGCACTTCACATTGGGAGCGTAACACACAAGCCCAGCCTCAGTGCCGTGCGCACACTTAGCCCCCAGGCTCTGACAGGACTGGCCCTTTATTGACTCCCTTGATCAAGGAGACAGCAGATCCATTTAATAGAAGCTCCACACACAGAAAGAAATCAAAGTGGATTCACATCTGGGCTGCACACTGTGGCGTTTCATTCCCTCATTCAAATGGATACATAGAGTTTGGACGTTCAGCCACTGCGCTCTACAAAGGCACGGCGCTGATGTGCTTTCTCTCTGTATAAAGCAAATTTGAAGCTCAATAGTGAAATGTTTTTGGGAAGTGGATAAACCTGGACTTTACTTTTGGCTTTCTCTGTGGATCGAGCTGCACAGCTGCAATACAACAGATCTGCGTCATACATTGTTTTTCTTATAACATTTTGGGGGAGGTTGTTGTTAATGTCCATAGAAATAATTAAATCATTACCCAAAAGACTATAAAAAGTAAACAAGAGAGCAGTGGACCACATTACCACATTAACTGTTGCATCTGCACAAAAACATTTTATCACTCAACAGTTTGGAGTGAATTTGAACCCAAACTGTATCTATGGTTATGCTCATTTGTTTTGACATTTTGTGTACACTGAATAGTGATGTCATTTAATAAAAAAGTAACTAATATATCTAAAATATATCTACTATTATTCCCAGGTGGGGAACAAAAGCCAGCTTTTTATATAAATATCCAAAAGGAATGTTGGAACTCACTGTATTACAAAAATTCATGTATCTGTGTGAAATAGTATTGACCTATAGAATGTTATGATTCTATCTGACACTAGGCTATAGCTGTAGTTTCCATGTTTGGTGATCATCACGGGACCTTCTTGAGCCCATGTTGTGATGCAGAGGTCCCAGTCCAGTCCAGTGTTCAGCCTTGGCCCCGGTGGCCCCAGTTGTTGGTGTTTTGCGAGCGTGTTTTGGAGGCCGTTAGGCAAGCGGTGCAGGGAGGAGAGACGTGACAGCTGTGTTTGTCACGGCTCTTCTGACCTTCACACGTCGTCTTTATGGATCATCAAGGCTGCCGCAATCCACTCCTGCTCCTGTCCAGGCCCGCTGCGCCGCTGATTATCCCGCGCACAAGATGGCCTCACATCCTGTGCTCATATCATTGTCTGTTTGACACCAGCATTGTTTCTGCAATCTGAAACAAGGCGCCCAGATTAGAGATTTAAGAGCAGCAGTGGAGCTGAAGGACATGGGCTGCTGGTGGGATGGAAGGATAGTAAAAGTTAAAATAAAGAATGACGCTGTAACATTTAAAATAAATCAAGTGATGGAGAAGTGGTGGTAAATAATGACATCAGCAACAACAGTGAATCTTAAATAGTGACACAGTCCTCTTGCACCTGGTGTTAAGTTGAAATGAGGCAAAGTGGTGAGCTAAAATCTGTGATGTTAGTTAAGTTTGATTGTTTTTAAACTGTTTTTAAACAAATTTTGGTTTTGTGGTTGGCGGGTTGATCGAAAGGTTGATGTTTTCTGCTGTCCATGTGCAAGACACTTAACTACTCTTGCCTCCATTGTCTGCAAACTAGTGTATGATGTGTTGTGGTTTGTGGTGGAAAAACACTATATGAATCGAGAACAAAAATTGTATTACATAGTCAACATTAGTCATTTCTTGAGCAAAACAGTGGAATAACAATGGAACACTTCAATCTTCTTGCATTGTCAATCTCACTAATCTATTGTTATTTTGTTTTGAAAAGCTATTGTAATATTTATTTTCCTTACCACATATCAACATCTTGGCATGTTTTGAGACTAGTTTAGCACAATTTTTTTGTTGAAAATTATTGTGTAGTCGTGAAAAGATGGTCTAACTTTCATTGTAATGCTCTAATCCACAAACGATGACAGACACATTGCACCATCCTGCTAAATTTGCAAAAAATATCTTTCCACTTTTAGTTTTTAGGCAAGTTAAAAGCAGCCTCTTTGACAGCACTCCCTCTGTTGTATCCAGACCAGACCAGTCCAGGTTGGCCGCATTTCCGAGCTCCAAATGAATGAGGTTTATCCTGCAGAGGACAGCAAAAAAGGAAGTGGAATGGCTAATGCAGCAATGGGCTCGGTGCCATTAAGAGCAGAAGTTTTCATGGTCACACAAAAAGAGAGATGCGCACAATCACACCCCCCACACACATATATAAACTATACTGTATATTCTAGCACTCGTAAATGGATGGCTCTAATGTTGTGCAGTCTCTGAGCCTTTCCTCGGTGTGTGAGGTCCCTGGAGATGCCACTTGCTCCATCAAGGCAAAGGAAGAAACCATTTAGTGCAATGACAAACACGCACACAGCACCGGCGAGCTGGGACCTCAGAGATGGCTCTTAGTCAAGCTCCTCTCACTCCCCTCGCCAGCTGCCTTTCATTGTCTGACAGTATAGTGGATATTGTAAAGGTGCACTACGTAACCTCCCTGTCACCGCGGAGATGGTATTGCTTTGCCTAGAATGTTCCATCATTAATCAAACTTGTACCACTTTTGGACAGTCAAAGATGATACAAAAACAATCATACAAAAAATACACTTATCTTCTCTGTCTGTGGAAACAAGCACTAAATGAAATTACGGGTCAGATTTGTGGAGTGGGGGTAAGAATTAATGTTTTTCTTATTAGCAAAAACCGCCAAGTTTATTAAGCATCCATTGAGATGCTAAAGGAAAAAAAAAGTTAAGTAAAAGAGCTGGGGATCAACCCAATATGCTGAGTGACTCGTAAATGTCACTCTATAGTGTCACAATATCTTTAAATGAGAACTTGTAATAAAAAAATATTATATAATAGATTAGTTTAATGATAGAATGAGGAGCATTGCAGGTAAAGCCATAACATCTCCATCGAGACAGTAGTGCATCCTCCAGCAGGAAAGTTACATACACATCGGTCGTTTAAATACAAATCTACCTGAGCAACAGAATCCATTTTGTCAGCTTTTAGACCCAGATCATGTAACAATAAAAGATGCTGCCCTGGAGTTAAACACTGCCAGTAAATCACGGGGCAAAAGAAAGCTGGAAGAAGCACTTATTTTAAGCCGCTGGAGAGACCACACGGGGGGAAGGGGCTGAGGCCGATATGGGCTGGGACAGAGAGGGAGAGAGAGAGTGTCTTTGTGCTGTGTGTGCCTGCTTTGTGTGTGTGATGAAGAGATGAATCACTGCTATTTAGGGATTGGTTTCCTGCAACTGATTGTGCGACGACTGTGTGGCGGACGGACTGTCAAGACTTGCCTGTTTTGTTCAGGGGCTTCAGGAAAATGTCTGCGGCCAAAACTCAGACTCTGACTCCACTCCCACAGCGCACAACTCCAGCGCTACATGACAACGCAGGCAAACACAACGCAACCTCTGCTAACAAGCCATCAAAAATTCACAAGCAAAGGGTTTTAGACAATGTAGGTGTTCGCTAGGTAGACACAAGTGTTTCCTGATAGTTTCTCATGTGTATGTGTAAGCTTACAGGAAAAGTAAGGTGACTATTTTAAACTTGTTGACTATAATCAATCTACTGTATCAAGGATGCCTTTGCTTTTCCTGAAATGTTCCACAGTGTTATGACATTATACAAGTTCATCAACAGTAAGAATGTATGTTTATTTGCAGATACAAAAACACCTGTAATTTAATGACGTTAGTAATTGTATAGTAAAAGAATTGTAATTGAGTAACAGCATCTCTCTCAACAAGCAGACGACAGACGCTTCTCTAGAAAAGTTACATAGTGCCTCTTTTACTTTTAAGTAACACTCGTCTTCTTATCTAAGTTTAGGTCTAACCACATACACTGTCGTACTTGTTTGAACAGCTTTTGTGTTGCATTAACTTTGCATTCCTAGTTTGTGAATTCTGCTTGACACAGACTGGCTTAATGAGTCATGTAGCCTAAATTTACTTTGAAATGTTGTGGTCATAGAAACGGAAACCTAAAATATGTTTGTTATGCAGATGTTGTTGATTAATTCTATCACTGAAAGGGTTTGTCTGGAGGAAGTGCAGGGAGTCTGAACAAGGCTCTTGAGGCAGCAGACACAGGCCCAGTCTGTCCATGTGTGAGCATGCCTCGGGCTAATGCAGGTAGGCTAATTATAACCCAGCCACTGTTTCTGTTCCTCTGTTTGTGCTGCAGCTTCAGGAGAGAATAATGAAGTAGCTAATGATGGATATAATGACGTTTACATCTTTGTACACACAAGATTTAATGTTACTGTTGGTAGTCAGTAGATTCTATAAAACAAATGTCATATAGGGTCACAGTAAGTAATAAGTAATGAAGTGAGTAATGAAGCAGTAAATGTCTGAAACGGTGTTAGACGTGGGCAGATGATTGAAATATAGATAATGCTGTGAGTGCCGTTTTCAAAATAGACAGAATTTAAATATTGAGTGACATTTTTGCTTCCTTTTCTGATATGCTTAAACCTTAACACTTTTATGGACACGTTTCATTGCAGTATAACTTTATTATTATTATTTATTTATATAGCAGTTACATTATAATAAAAAAAGAAATTGCACAAACTTTGAACGTATAGTCTGAATACTGTTATCATGCCCTCCCCCAAAAATATCAAAGTATTAACTTTAGTGGCCCACTCCTAAACAGTGTTATAAACGTTTTTCCTGGTACATTAAACACAGTGGAAATCTGAAGTAAATATGAATATTTAAGTATCTGCCCAGAAGGATGTTAAAGTAATACAGGGTTAATAGACTAACAGGCTGATTGTGCAGAGGAAAATGATGGCAGACAGCGTGGCTTTCTTATCCGGTGTAATTCACCTGCCTCATTTCTGTGCTGAGGCCCTATGTGCACAGATCCTTTAATCATGCTCTAATAGGCCTTTATGAAAAAGCTGCAGATGAATCCAGGCTCTGTGTTATCATTAGCGCTCATAGAAGTTACCAAAGTGTTTGTGTCTGTGTATTTCAACCATTACACATCGATCAGGCCTCTCATAATTATCGACAACAGTGCGATTCGTGCTCAGAGTCAGATAGAAAAGGCCGTAATGACAGATGTGATGTGCTGTAGATTCTGTAGATGTCTGCAGGGCACCCAGACAGGATCATGAGAAGCAATAAAGCATTGTCTCTTTCCTTCACGATTTTCGACTAGTGACATTTAAAGATACTTAAGCCGGGCTGCAAAATGAATAATGAATTTATCTGACTCAACATGGAGCCCCGGGGCAGAGATGGGCCGCTAAAGTGAAAACAGAAATATTTAAGTAATAGTTGACCACAGCCATCAGGAAGCCACAATAAGGATTTACAAACTGCAATGTTGAAGGAAAATTTTGCAGTAAATCTAGAAAGTGAGCGATCAAAAGGAAATAGCAAAACAAGCTGTTATAATGGTTTCTTATCAGTTTTCAGATATGGACTATATATAAAATGAGCTCAAGGACAGGGCTGAAATTTGAACTGTTCAGCCTCAAATCTCTCTCCATCAGTGTCTTTTTTGTTAGCTCTAGAGTGTTGCCAAATATAAATTTTTGTTTCATGTTTTCAGAATTGCCAATGTTTTTTTCACTACTTTATTTTTGGACTGTTTTATCTGTTTACTCAGATAAGAAAAGTTGATATGAAGATATGATTACCTGAGATACTGTATGACTTTATTATTTCAATATTTATTCATGTTTGCTTAATTTTGTTTAAGAAATATTTGAAGTAGAAATATTAATCTGAGAGAGAGTCGGTTCACTGGATAGTTACTGCTTAAACCCGTTTGAACCTACACTACATCTGCCGCCCCCAGGATTGTCAAACCTGATTTTTATATTAAGGAATTGACTCAATACTCAATACCGGATACAATAATGAAGATGACAGATGCTCCTTTTAATTTCTTTGTTACCATGTGGTCTTATATTTGTGCTGATAAAGCTCAAATGTATACTATAACTGTTCAGGATATTTGCAGTACCAATAGTGATACAAATGAGTATCTAGTTTTGATTCTGTTTTAGTGTTGATTAGTATTATAGTGATTCCCAATACTTTTGACAGCCCTACCCCTACAGGTCTCAACTACTATATTCTACTACATACCGTGTAAAACTATCCAAAATCCACTTCTAGCAACACATTTTGACAGTAAATCCGCTCGTGGTTTTGAACATGGCGTGGGGATGTGTAAAAAGTGCCTTGTGTCGCGCCCAGCTCCTGGAACATGGGTGCTCCGTGCTGATGGAGCATCCACCAGACTGGATTCTGTTGCCGTTGACCAGATGGATGTGTTTACTGTCAACAGAACCTTGTTAGATAGCCACCCACACGCGGTGTAGCACTGTTTGTGAGCCCGCAACAGCCCCTGCCTCTGCTGCAAGTCTCAGAGAGGAAGGGAGGGGGGAGCCAAAGTGACAAAAATATTGATATTTTAAATGATAATCAGATGATATGTGGTCCAATCGATCTAAAATCGTCTAAAATTGGTTTGCAAATGTCTTGGTCCAGGTTCAAGTACTGCACAAATGTGAATGAACTGTAAAATTACCCTCCAAAGAGCAGAAACATTGCTTTATCCATGGGTGTCAGAATGATGAAAAATTGGGACTGTTGCCATAATGATGTAAAACAAAATATTATATCAATGGAAAAAGTCCTTGAAATATTGCATATAACAGGAAGATGAAACCTGTTCCCTTGTTTCTTTGTACTGTCAAAGATAACACTGCCAGTTTCTTTTTAATGCCTTTTTTAACTTTAAAATTATTTTTTTATATATAATAGACAGTATTCAACATTAGGTAGCCTCCAAAACAGCTATTTCAATAATGCCTTGTTGAGTAGATGTTTCACTCGCATCTAGAGCAGAGTGGAAATTTGAGCAACCTCTTTTGTCTGAACATGCTGCCACAGGTTGTCAAGTCTCTAGCCTTGCGTACAACTTAATCATTATGTATCATTGGTAATTAGAATATGTAAAAGTGGTAATACGTGTTTGCTTTAGCAGCGTAATAAACAGGCGAGTGGCGGTTTGTGTTTTCATTTGAAGAGGCCCTGTGAGACAATGCCTAAGCGCTGGGCGTGAGAACAGCGTCGAGGCTGGGTTCTCTACAAGAACTGTCTTGTGTTTGGGGCAAATCTCCTCACACTCAAAGCTCCAGTGTCTAGATCCATTTCTCACAAACAGGTTTTGCAACAAGAGGCTCAGGGAGAAAGAGGTCTGTGTGAGCCAGTGTAGCCACAGCTGCTCCTCAGACGTCACTGTACACTGCTGTTTGATGTGTCTGCACCACAAATGCTTAAGCCCAGCACTATCTTTTAAAGTTACATCTGAGGAGAGAAGGGGAAAAACATCCTCCGTCTTCACAATCACATAAAATGAATCCCTTAAATCAAAGCCAAGCGTATGCGTATGTGTTTTTAGGGCTCTAGGCAAGCCACTGTACCTGATTTACTGTCTAAAAAAACGTGGAAAACAGACCACCAGTTTGTTTAAAATGGTTTACAGTGATCCAAAGTTATTTTTAATTTATTTAATGCATTCTGAGCATCCTAATTATTCACAGCAATGAGTTTATAAGCGTTTTTCACAACTTACAGAATTCGCCATCCCAAGAATGCTAATAACAACAAACATGTTAACTGTGCAGTTCATGATTTTCTGACAAGAAAAGTACATCATGGACTTATTTTGACATCTGTACTGGGGCAAGGCACATTTTGCTCAATTCACAGTAATCATGTGCAGGTCCTTCAACTTTAGGAATTCTTAGTGCACTAAAAATATGAACTCTTAAAAGTTTTCACTGTATCTATTATCTGGCACTCACAAAAAGACTACAGAAAAATACCAAGAAACAACATCTGAAAAGACAAATTAAACTCATGATTCACTCTCAAATCTTCAGCCAGCTCTCTCCAGGCCTTCTCCTTTCAGTTGTTTCCGTTATAAATCCTTGTAATCTAAATAACATGTTTTAACTGGCTAATACTTGTTTTGGTTCTGATCTAGACTTGGTTTGGTCCTCCTGGTCTAGCCTGGGTTTAGTCCTGTTCCAGTCCTTGTTTAGTCCAGTTCTAGTCCTTGTTTAGTCCTGTTCCAGTCCTTGTTTAGTCCTATTCCAGTCCTTGTTTAGTCCTGTTCCAGTCTGGGTTTAGTCGTGTTATAGTTTTTGTTTATTCCTGTTCTAGTCTGGGTTTAGGTCCTGTTCTATTTCTATATCTATTATAATCTGGGTTTAGTCCTGTTCTTGTCCGGGTTTAGTCCTTTTCTAATCCATGTTTAGTCCTGTTCTAGTCTGGGTTTAGGCCTTGTTTAGTCCTGTTCTAGTCCTTGTTTAGTCCTGTTCTAATCCGGGTTTAGTCCTTGTCCTAGTCCAAGGTTAATCCTGTTCTAGTCTGGGTTTAATACTGTTCTAGTCTTGTTCTAATCTGGGTTTAGTCCTGTTTTAGTCTAGGTTTAGTTTTTGTTTAGTCCTGTTCTAGTCCAAGTTTAGTTCTACTCCTTGTTTAGTAGTGTTCTAATCCGGGTTTAGTCCTTGTTCTAGTCCAAGGTTAATCCTGTTCTAGTCTGGGTTTAATACTGTTCTAGTCTTGTTCTAATCTGGGTTTAGTCCTGTTTTAGTCTAGGTTTAGTTTTTGTTTAGTCCTGTTCTAGTACAAGTTTAGTTCTACTTCTTGTTTAGTAGTGTTCTAATCCGGGTTTAGTCCTTGTTCTAGTCCAAGGTTAATCCTGTTCTAGTCTGAATTTAATCCTCTTCTAGTCTTGTTCTAATCTGGGTTTAGTCCTGTTCTAGTCTGGGTTTAGTTTTGTTTAGCCCTGTTCTAGTCCAAGTTTAGTTCTACTCCTTGTTTAGTCCTGTTCTAGTCCTTGTTTAGTTTAGGTTTTGTGCCATTTGTTCTTTTTTTGTGAACTCAGACTTGGACAACATCAAACCAATGAATCACCTAAACATCTTGTGACCTACAGCTGTATTATTTATATTTTTAATTTAATCCCTTCTTCTTATTCTGTGTTCTCTCAGGTGTTACTGCAGTGATGTCCAAGAGCTGAAGACATCTCGAACAGTGAGTACATTCAGATCTTATAAGCATGCTTACTATCTTATGAGTTATTGTGACACCGTTGTACACTGAACATGACACTGCTAAGAACAAACTTGCAGACTCCTCGGGTTTCAGGCCTAATTTGATTTCCATTCGTTCAGTGATAGAGCCTGTGTGTATGTGTGTGCTTTTTCTCTCTCCCCAATTAAATTTAACAAGAGCCCCTTGAAAAGCAGTTGTTATGATTACATTACAAATTCGAGCTTCATTCAGTGAATCAGGCAATTAATTACATTTCTTCCAATTTTAATCAGAATATTTGTGTGAACCGTGGACACCTTAGAAGGGCAGAAGGCCTTTTGCCGTCGATTAATCGGTTGATGGAGTCTAATTAATTGGCCATTGGAGTCTTAGTCTATAAATGCATTAGTTTACTTATTAATTTATTAAGATTATGAGGATTTATGTGGACCACAGCGGAAATTAATTTATGATTTTGACCTTTTATGTATAGGAACACTGTTTTCTAATAGTTTCTGTAAAAAAAATGTGTAACTGTATGAACTCCTGTGATCTTAGTGCACTTCTGATACCTGGTCTGATCATAGAGTTACTTAATAGTTTGAAATATTTTCCCAGTACAATGCGTCTTTCCTTTTAGCTGATTAATTTCTTCACAGGAAGAATCTCTTAAAATGTATGAAAAATAATAGCTGGAATTATATATTTTGGGGGTCTCTATGCTTATCGTGTGTACATTTAAGAATCATTTTTCTTATTATTGTTATACAATAAGATTTGATAAGTTGCAGGTTTGAATAAGTAACATTTATGGCTAATTATTAGTTCATTCTGTTATTTATTTGTGAGACTAATAAGATTTTATTTCATTTATTGTGTTGATTTTAATTTGAAGCACTTGCGGTGTAAAGTTTGACTGATTATTGCAATAATTCTCTGTAGTGATATATCATGCTTCAAAACTTGTTATCGGGACAGACTACAGCTCTCCTCCTACCTTAGCCTTTAGCCCTGTGTTACTTTCCCAAATGTAAATGTGTGCCAAGAGTTTCCTGCAGTGCTTCCTCTCCTAGCGTCCGTGCAGGTGTCTTGTCCATGATATTTGGTTCTTTAATCCCTCCTCTCTCCTATGCGGCCCTGTATTTGGCTGCTCCGGCTCAGTCTCACTGTGAGAGCGCTCGTCGTCCTCAAGGTTTCACTTGAAGCACGCCGTGGTGGCAGTTTGTTGTTGTGCATGGCGTCAATGACTTGCACTTTTCTCTACTCGCCTGACACGCTGCCCTTGTGCTGCTACTGAGCTCAAATAGCATCCTTTTGTAAGAATGTTTTTCACCGGATAAGGAGGTATTCAATCCAGGTTTGGGTAGACGTGCTTCTTATCAGTGTTTCCTGTAGAAATTTTCTTAAAAGTTGTGCGTTAACTACTATCTACATATTAGTGTCACCCTCATACTTAAAGATGCACTGTGTAGCTTTTCTGGTTGGATTTTATTGCTTGGTTTAAAATGTTCCACTGCTTTTTACCCCTACAAAATTCTGTGGAAAACTTACTGTGTATTCTTACTGTGAGCACTTTGGACTCTCCACCACAGATCTGACTTGTAACGTGGCCTGGTAAAGCAGTGGTATCTCCATGTACATAATCCTTCACCAGAAAAGTTACATAGTGCGGCTTTAAATCAAAACCCCAAAGAACTTCTGCTAGTTTCACTTGCTTGGTACCAAGGCAAAGTGAACTCTTTTTTCATACAAAGCTGTAGTTACTTGAGCAATAAATAACAGCTAGCTTTGTCTTATTTTAGTTTTTTAATTACTTAAAGCTATAGTATGAGAATCAGTATTGGAACTGAAAAAGCTGGATCACTGCATGCCTAAAATGAATGGTTAAGTTGATTTTTATTGATTGTGGCCCACCTGCTTTGGAAAGAATGAAAGAAAGAGTCCCTAATCCTGTTTAGCACAAAGGATGCATTAGTTTAAAAGCTAATTAAGACTATTTGTTCTGTAACTCTAAGCTCTACATTGATATATATGACTCTACAGTTGAGTTTTGGCAACTGACAATCAATCAACCAAATCAGTGCAAATATTTGAAAACGTGGTTATTATGGCCTGTTTAACTTCCTCTCCCCTTATTTTTAACACAGTTGTTTTGTTTACATTAAAATAGTTATTATTTTGGCCTCTCATGATAAACACGTACTAATATAGACTTGTTAAAGTTCAATATATGTTAGATGTAACAATAATTTTTGCATTTTAATCTGTATTAGTGGTAATTTTTGGTAATTCTTTCTGCATTATCATAACATTTGAGCTGTAGAAGGTTATGAACGAAAATTATACAACCTAATTACTAAAGTGTTTCATTTTGTTAATTCTTATTTATTGCATCTCATATTTTTTTAACAATATTGTACATTTAGAACAGTTTTTGTGGATAATGTTGCTTTATGTTTCATTTAAATCTCATCATTTATCTCTATATTTACTTATAATGTACTTTTTATCATGACGGGCCTAATGTTATGAAGATTATTCAGACAGCAGGCGTATGAAATGGTCGCCAGGTGAGAGCTTGCGGTTGCCTCGGTGGCCATCTTGCGTCAAGATGCCGCTCGCATTATTTGTGATAAGTATTGATGAGTCGTCCTCTCTCGGGGTAATCAATTCCGGAGGGCGTGTGTTTGAGTCTTGTAGCGCAGCCCCCGCACCTCACGCTAAACTGCCTGACTCCTCCATAGCCTACAGAGAACGAACCCAGCAGAGCACAAGGAAACGGTGGAGCTCATCCAAACAACGATGGTGTAATTAGCTGACATTTGTTGCTTGGAAGACAAGAGAAGGAGGAAAAAATAGAGGAGAGGGCTGCGGAACACCCAGAGGAATATGCAAATGTTGAGTGTAAGAGAAAATGAAAGACGTGCTTAATGGGAGACAGGATTGTATTACGCTCACCGTTTTTATGAACTCGCTGAACTCTGTGAGATGTTACTGCCGATTATGCTTGTATTTGGTGTTCATGGTGTAGAAGTTGATGATGTCATGGTTTTAGATGGAGGAAAGGGTCTATTTAACTCACTGATTTTATTTTTTAGAACATTTATTTCATTTTTTCAATTTGATATATATATAAAAAATCCTCCCACGCCCCATCCCCGTCTCTAGATTCAATACTTCCACACAACTACACAAAAACTAAGTACACAAACGTCAGCTGTCAGTCAAGTAGAGTATAACTCGCTGTTTTTGAAAGAATGTACGATCCAAAAATGTTGAAATTATCATTTGGGATTTGTTCCACAACCTTGCCATATTCTCTTCATCTTATGTCTTAAAGTCCTTTCAATGGACCACAATTACATCCTCAAGCTTGAATAATGGCACAGTTTTCTTAAACAAATGCTCAAAAAGGATTTCCTGTTTATTTATACTGACAGAGAAGACGTTGAACTTTGTGCCAGTTTTTGTAGAGATAGGTAGCAATTATAGAGATATTATTAATCATAAACTGGGTCAAGAAGTCTACAGTGTGCATCATCACAGAATTCTGACCTTTCAACTAAAGGGATTGTAAAGTCTATGTGTTTGGTTTTTTTTTTTTATCCCAAATGTTATGAGCCGTTGGTGAGAGAGAACGATTAGAAAAGAGCAGGGACATGGGAGAGAGGAGGATGGGTCTGTTTAGCCTTCTGTTTTTCAGCGTTGGGTAACCTCCAGGACACACAACAGTGCCCACACGAAGCAGCCATCCACAAATCCTGCCTCACTCAGGTTACAGCTCGCTCTGTACGACTACAAGCAAACATGTAAGCAAGACTACTGTGTGATACCCATTGTGACCTGCTCTATGCTACAATACTGGGTACAAGTTGAATTGGACAGTGTTTAATCAACTAGGAATGCTATACATATTTGGTTAGTATAATCATCATTGTACAGATCACAGGTTAATGCAATTGAAGAAGCTAAGTTACATAGATATAAGCTATATCTGACAGTAAACAGTATGTGTTTTTCATCTGGCTGTTTATGTCACATCAATTTAACTTAATCAGTCTAAAAGTTATATTTAAAGCAGTTCAGACACGAGAAGAATGGTGCTTTGTTGGGCAGTGTAAATGAAAGAATTGTAAGGATTTCACTAATGTTTTGATACACTGTCAGTCATTGTGGAAAAAAAAAACCCGGCTGTCTAAATTGGTCATATGTGCAGGCAGTATTGGTGCAAATAAAGGTAATAAAATCAATTTAGTTGTGTTTTAGGGTTGTCAAAAGTATCAAAAATAAGATACTAATCAATACTAAAACTAGCAATGAAACTAGATACTCATTTCATCAAGTATTGATACTAAAAAGTCACATTTACAGGGCAGAAATGATCCTTTCCTGAATAACTTTATAATGCTCTTGGGGAACATCAGAACAAGAATAAGAGTACACAGACTAGTATACACCCATGGATGACTGAGGGATTACACAGATATAAGGCTACATGGTAATAGAAAAGAAAATATTATGATTTAATGCTGAAAGTGACCTTCTACAGTCTAAAAAAACATTTTTATTATCATTATGGTTTTTTAAACGGTATTGAGTAACAAGTCTTTTCCCTTACTATGACATTTTAGTATCGTAACAACACTAGTCCCTCTAACTTTGAAAATGATTTGTTTTTCAGTTACTTGACTACACAGAGTCCAACCAGCTGAAAAGCATTGCCTGGGGACGTGCTATATGCGTCTTTACTTGTGGGACTAAAGTGTGTTACCAATCCCAGCGTCAGTCCTCA
Organism: Scartelaos histophorus; assembly: GCA_000787155.1. NCBI lineage: Eukaryota > Metazoa > Chordata > Actinopteri > Gobiiformes > Gobiidae > Scartelaos > Scartelaos histophorus. Next base: position 51,039 of record KN502777.1, on the reverse strand, counting down.
TTTATTGGCCTGTTAGTCGTCTGAGAATTAGAAATCTAATCAAATGTTTTACTTGCAGAAAACAAATTACAAATTAGTCAATGGCAGTCAATGAAGCTTGCTGAAGATCCCATGGTCCACTATTTCTGCTGTTTAAGCTTGTTGATAAGGCATGACCGTTTAACTACTAATTACAGTAGCAGTAATTAACAGTAGCACTTACAAGTCTGTTCTACCTCTCACTGCACTGTATCTGTGACGAGCCGAAGTCTTACAGTGCAAAATCCTGTGGGCTTACTTATTACTGAAAGTAGTATTGTCAAAATGCAAAAATTATAATCACAATTTTGATACCTTTGGTCACTCAAAAACACACATTTTAATGAACAATAGGTACATTTATTCGGTGCTATAAACTGAGTTCTTGAGTCCTGTCTCCTTTCTCCTCCCCTCCCCAGATTCTGAACAGCGCAATGTTATTTTCAAGGTATAATAATATTTGGTTTCATTAACTTTAACATTTGGTCATTCTACTTCTGACTAAAATCAAGATTCCTCATAGTATACTTGTTTATTTTAGTGTAATTAAATTAAGATTTTGAGACAGTATGGCATAACAGTTATCAAAAAAGATGGAAACAGCTGGACTTAGACTTAGACAAACTTTGTTGATCCTCAAGGGAAATTATTTGAACACAGTAGCTTGCACATCACAATATGAAATCATAACAAAGAGCAAAAATATAATTAATAATAAAAAATAGCAAGAAACTGGTGTCAAAAAGGCATAATTAACAACTGAAAGTAAAATAACAATAAAAGTAGTACAGTAAAACACTATATCTTGGCCATTATATATTTATCTACTTACACCTGAGTCTAGTCTAGTAACTAAATATAGTATTGGTTCATATTGTAATTTTGGACAACCCTAATTGAAAGTAAAAACAGATTTTGAAGTGTGTGGAGCATTTCAAATCCCCTCACTCTGTACTTAGTGTGGTCTGTCATGTTTGTGTGCATGTATTTAGTCAAAGGCATGTGGACTATTTGTACTTAAGCCAAGGTGCTGTGCTGCTGCTGTGTGAAGCCGCAGTTGTGCTTACGCAGCCCCATCTGCTTGATCCAAACTTGAAATGCAATGCCTTTTAATGACAAAATACTGACTTGCAAAGCGGCCATGTATGCGTCCGTGTGTGTGTGTGTATGTGTGTGTGTGAGTTGGAAACAGACAGGAATAAAGGGAGGGAGGAAGGAGAGAGGAAAACATCTCGAAGGTCAGCAGCAGCAGGCGGGCGAGGCGGGGAGAGACACGTGAGACAGAGATAGTGTTGCGTCAGCCCCACAGCGGTGCTCGGGCTTTTTATGTGGCGGTACGTGCCGCTCCTGTGGGGAGGCATTTCTATCCGCATCACATACATTCACATTAGCAAGACGGACAAGCAGTCTGGCTTTCATCTGCTCACTGCCTGCTTCCTCCTGCTCGCTCTGACCACAGGTTTAGAGCTCAGAGATTTTTCATGTCATCAGGGGATTTAATGATGCTCCCACTTTCTTCATTTGTATTAATTATTTCAGATCAAAAACATCACATATCTTGTTGTTTGATATCTCAGTTGTTCATTTACATAGCATTGGTACTGTTAGTGGTGGTGGTAGTAGTAGTAGTAGTAGTAGTAGTAGTAGTAGTAGTAGTAGTAGTAGTAGTGCTCTGATCACAGGTTTAGCGCTCAGATATTTTTCATGATGCTTCCTCTTTCTTCATTTGTATTAATTATTTCAGATCAAAAACATCACACATCTTGTTGTTTGATCTCTCAGTTGTTCATTTGCGTAGCAGTAGTACTGGTACTGGTGGTTGTAGTAGTCATAGCAGTAGTAGGAGTAGTAGTAGTAGTGCTCTCACAGGTTTTGCGCTCAGGTTTAGTGCTCATGATGCTTCCTCTTTCTATATTTGTATTAATTATTTCAGATCAAAGACATTGCATATCTTGATTTCTCAGATGTTAATTAGTAATAGTAGTGATAGTAGTAGTAGCAGCAGAAATGATAGTGACAGGTCACGGTAGTAGAGTAGTAGTAGTTGGCTGAAATTAGTTCTGTCCAAGCAAGTTAAATATATTCTTTCATTCATTTAATAAATTAATTAATTTGACCTCTGACCACAGGTTTACAGCTCAGAGAGTCTTCGTGTCATCAGGGGATTTAATGATGCTCCCGCTTTCCTCATTTGTATTAATTATTTCTCTGATACCTCAGTTGTTCATTTGTGTAATAGTGGTAGTAGTTGCAGTACCAGTAATAGCAGTAGCAGTCGTAGTAGTTGTAGCAATAGCAGTAGTAGCAGTAACAGTAGTAGTAGTAGTAGTAGTAGTAGTAGTAGTAGTAGTAGTAGTAGTAAACTACAAAATTGACCAAAGTGCAGTACAAAACATCACTACAAAGTCAAAGATTGACTAAGTACAACTGAATATGAAAGATCATTTGATAAAAACTAAATAAAAGACCAGAGCAGAAAAAATACAGGAAAAAAAATGCGTTTTAAGAGCTGATGTAAAAAGAATAAGCGCATTTATATTCATTGTTAGATTCGCATAGTTTGATACTTGATAATTGAATCCAGTAGTCAATATAAAGTACACTCAGTTGTCCACTTCCTCTGCCTCCCTCTTGTACCACACACTGCTGCCATTACTGCCCTGTCTCTCAGTTGCACATTAGCCACATATTGCGCCGTCTGTCTCCAAAAGTCAAATCAGGAGGAGGGAGTTTTTCAGAGGAGGGCCACGAGGAGCCAAGGGAGGAGCCACGGGACAGGAAGTGGTGCCCAAGACAAAGAGAAAACTATGGCAGCAGCACAGAGGAACGAGTGAAGACAGTTTGGGAGATGTGGTTTGGTCATAAACGCAGCAGATAGACCCTATAAACCCACAGCTCTGCAGGGCAACAGCTGGTATCATACAGAGGCTGTGTGTGTATGTGTGTGTGTGTGTGGGCTACCATACAAATGTACTGGACCAGTGCCACATCCACACGACTATTAAAATTATAATTAAAAACAACATGAATTAGCCATAACACCCTTTATTGGGCCAAATTTAGTTATAAACAGATGTAAACTGACAATGGAAATCATATCCATATTAAAGCCTGTAAATGGTGTTATTGCAGCTTTTGTTGGTTGGTTTAGTTTATAGATGTTGTAAGCAGCCAGCGTGCTAATTTTAAGCTTAAATTAATTCTAATAAATGTTCTGGTAAATAGGCTTCTTAAATATCAAAGTTTGTGTTTTGAGATTGTTTTGCCAGTTTAAAGGTGTAACTTTTCAGGTGGAGGGTCTGTTATATGCTTCTCTACATGAAGATGTTATTGCTTTCCTTGGAGGGCCAAGTTACAGGGTTAGATCTATGGAGAGG
>KN502777.1:25825-43234 GCA_000787155.1 Scartelaos histophorus | reverse complement strand
CGTGAGCAGTGTAGAGGTGACATCAAGGTGAACGCGGCGTGCCGAATGCTCTGCCGACTCGGGAGGCAGCAAATGGCTCTGTGGCAGATGGAGTCTTTGTCAGGGAAGAAAAATGGCAGCTCAAGAGCATCAGAGACCCCCTCCTCTCCTCCTCCTCTCGCCTTTCGTACACACACACACACGCACGCACGCGCGCGCGCGCGCACACACACACACACACACACACACACCACTTTTGTCTCTCTACCTTTTTTAATTCACATGACACATCGGCCATATACAAAGACATACTCCATTGTCTAGGAGAGGACACTCATTGACACTGTGCATTCCCCAGACCCCTCACCCTATTGGCCCGATCAGAGCTACTGAATGCAAAAGCCCTATAGTAATTACAATTCTATAGATTGAAAACTTGTCATGATTTAGTAGAATAATAAGTGGATTGTTAGTTTGAATGTGTTTATATTGTAGCCACATTTCACTGATGATGTATAGTAAAAGTATTTGACCTCCAACCTACTTTTACTGTAGAACATTGTGAGTAATTATACAGTTCAACCGATGTTAGGGCGTCCTGACGATTATTAGTGTCATTCAAATGGTTCTTTATAGCTATTGTAACTGATCTTATGAATATCTCTAATCTGCGTTAAAGTTTATCAGAAATTACATAAGATTAGGCCTGTCACGATTACAAATTTGGAACCTCGATATATAGCTACAGAGATATAAAGCTAAAGTAGATCATTTTGAAACTACATTTTGCCACTGACACAAATCAGGATAATCCCAGTAAACCTGTTTTTAAATATACAATATCATTAAAGGCTTGAGCTTCAACAAATGAACTGCAGAATGAACTAATAATTAGCTATAAAAAGTTACTACTCTCTACTAGTCCTACTCTCTACATCTTATCAAATTGCAAAAAAATGGCTAAAATCTCTGCATTATTGCAACTAGATTGCGCACTCAAACAAATGTTCAGTCCAAAATATATATTGTTCCAGCTTTCATATATTGAACAGTAGGTCGATGGGATAATTATCATGACAGGCCTACTCCTATCTACATGAGAGTTTATTAGAAAAGATATGAGATACTTTGGTTGAGTATGTAAATATTGATATACATTTAAAAGGGAAACTTTCTCTTTTGACCTCTTCCTCCAAAGCCGCAGTTGATCCCATCCCGGTCTAACAAACAGCGGCGTGTCCTATTACATGCGTGTACACACACCCAGAGACAAATCCACATATTGACACACATATATCTTCCCGCCCCCTCCGCTCCCTCTTTAGTGAGGACGGGCTGGCGGGCGGTGACCTTCCCCTGCTCCGAGGCTTCCCTGGCTGTTTGATCAATTATCCCGCTCCCATTGTTTACCAGGAAGCCGGAGAGGAGCAAGAAGAAGGCTCAAAATGGCCACTGTCAGGTGGAGGGATCCATTTCCCTGGCAGCGCGTGGGGGGTGGCGAGAGGGGGAGAGAAAAGACAGAAAGACCAGGGCTGTGGAGTGTGTGGAGAGGAGGAGAGAGGGAGCAGAGGCGAGAGAGGAGAGAGGAGGGGGTGGTGCGTGGCTCACAGCAGCTGGGATGAGATGACATTACAAGGCTATGACAGTGGTTACCATTTATGATCCTCAAGTGTCTATGGATCGTCATTCAAAGTTTTTTTTTTCTTGACAACTTAACTATTGTCTATTTCTTTATTCTTAGTATCTCAATGAACATATTGTAGCCAAGCGAATTAAGTTCACAGGATTACATAACATTTAATAACATTTCTCAAGTAACTATTATATTAGCCGTAACATTTTACAAAATACAAAAATCATTTCATTTTAAACTTAAATTGTACAAGTTCAATAGAGCTCAGTATGTTTTTTGTATGTAAAAAATGAAAATTAATTACACAGAACTGAAAAACATAGTAGCATGTGGAGTTAAATGTATCTGAAATGAATCAAGTAACTTTTATCTGAATATTTTGTCTCCATCTACTTTTTCGCTATACTGTAATCTATCTGGCAAGTATATTTAGACTGAGAAAGCAGTTGGCATGAAATACATGTGTCGTGCAAATACTGTTGTAATCTCCTCTGATTACAGTGGTCATTTTGTCTTTATGCCTAGATTATTTTGAACATAAAATGTAAATGTCACTTTTGATTATTTTGGTGAGTTGCCCGGCTATAGGTTCAGTGTAATTTGTCACAAGCTTACTGAAAATGTCATGAAATCCTCTGCCAGTTTCCCCATTGTTTACACAGGGTTGAACATGGATAAAACTGAATAATGTGAGCTCTTGATTAGTGTTAGCTTTATGGACGACTGTAATTTTCCCCCAGTTTAGATCCTTTAATATTATCAACATACTTCACCATAGAGAGTTTGGATAGTAATCGATTTGTTTACAGTTAATCATGTTGTCTTATTCTCACGCATTTTTAGTACTGTGAATGATTTATTTTGGTTAAAACATCACTTAATTTCATACAGTTCGCACATAATTGAACAATGAAAATCCATGTAAATATTTTGAAAAATAACAAAAATGTATTCAACATTCAAGACACGGAACATTTGTAACAATATTCTGTGTTAAATGTATCACTAAGAATGTGAATAGTGTGACATAACACGTACTGACACTTGTTTAAGAAAAAGAAGAGTACTGGGCGTATGTGTGTCCACTGCATTCAGTTTAGATTCTATAACTTTATCAAAATACTATAATATAATGATTTTTGATAGTCATTGATTTGATTACTGTTAAATCTATCAATCTAGACATTTACCCACAAGGATAACTATTTATTTTCATTAAATAGTTAAATTAAATTTTGCAGGTCTATGTTGCACAAAGAATTATTTATTTTGGTTAATGCATCAATTTCTTATGATTGACCAAAAAAAGAAAAAAGAAATTTATATTATTACTTAATATTTAGAAGGACATTTTTCAACATTTGTAACAATAGTCCTTGATGATTTTATCTCTAAGAATGTGACCAACAGTTGCAACAGTTGCTTAAATGACAGAAAGAGAAGAATGTGGGGCCATTGTATTCAGTTCAGATTCTGTAACGTTATCAAAGCACTATACTAAAATGACATTTGCGAGTCATTGATTTGTTTCATTTAACGGTCAATTCAGTTGATTTTTCTCCATGTATCATACGGACTTTATCAATACACAATGAATGATTTATTTTGGTTAACACTGCTTTATTTCATACAACTGATAAAAAACAAACTTTCAAATATTTAAATGGACTTTTGTTAACATTTGTAACAATAGTTCTTGATAGTATTAGCTCTAAGAATGTGAGCTGCACGACATATACAACACATGTTTGTCTCGTAACCATTTTATTGACAGTTGCTTAAATGACAGAAAGAGAAGAATGCCGGGCGTATGTGTGTCCATTGTATTTTCCCGGATCAATGGTGATGAAGCGTGCTGTCAGGGCGCACACATGTATGCACCACGCCACAATGCTGCAGGTACACTTCCTATTTTTAGATGTGAGTGAGGAGGGGGCACATGCTCCAAAGGTCATGTGGCAGCGCGGAGGAAAAAAACCAGTGGGAACAAATGATGCACTAAGCGAATGACACTCCGAGGTCCTGCTTTAATATGTATGTATCGCAGGTTGATGGCTGATTTCATTAGCGCCTCTCATTGTTATGCATAGATTGTCCTCCTGCAGCAAAATGAATATTGTATCCACACGCACGCCCGCACATACACACCACAACAGCAGCCGCCGCGTTTTCCAGGGAATTCTGTTATGTTTGAATCTCGGGCATAGCTGAAGAAAAGGTTGATGTTTCCACAGCCTGTTATCTGTGTCGACTATAATTAAAACCATTTACAGGGCTGTCATTTTAACATGAGTTTTTTGCGCTGGCGTGGACAATAGCTGTCAGGTAGGCAGAGTGATTATTTAGGAGTCCTTGTTGATATTGGAGTAAATTATTTGCGCATGCCGATGGAAAAGCTATCGTTGATTAAATATTGCAAACAATATAAAGGTATGTCATTTGGGAGAGGGTTCCTGCCCGTGTCACTTGACTTTACTTAAATATGGTCGGATGCGATAGAGAGGCAGAGGAATAGGTTAAGTGTGCGGTCATTAGTCCAAGAAATGTTGTTGCTACATGGCATTTCTGCAAATCCCAGATAGGTGCCATAATGAAGCCTCTGTCACAAATATAAAATGTGCTGTTGGCATTTCTGGTTTTTTTACTATCCTGGGACAATGCAGAAGTAAAAACCAAAAGACTAACAGTTTTTCCAAACTTTTAAGCTGTTGAAATTAAGTGAAAAAATAAGACTCAAGATTGTATTATACATAGAATTTTATGACTTTTTTTTGGTTTATATTTTTTGTCATTTAATTCGATTTTTTAAAGGTACACTGACCTAAAAATGTGCATTCTTACTATGAGTGGACTAATCTCTCCACAGATCTGACATGTCACTTGTTGTCTCTGTAGAGATAAACAAGTGTAATACCATTCTGTGGAACATTCCTTGCAATCACCATGCAGAGAACTGATAACCCTCCATCAGAAAAGTTACACAATGTGCTTTTACAGTGACATTGATAAATATTTATCATAGTTTTGTACCATAGAGATAAGAGTCCATGTTTAACCAGGAAGTAAAATTCTAAACTTTGCCAATATTGTCAAACTAAAGAAAGTAAAAAAGTAAAATATTAATTAAAAATGTCCTACCTTTTAGTGAAATGAGTGGTCGATCCTGTTATATGCACTTCAAATAGCATCTCATGTTTAGCTGGGAAATAATGGTGACATTAGTATTCATAGTTTGTAATAGTTTTCCTATGAAACTTTTTTTATTGTTACCACAGAAAAACAAGTCAATAATGCACTTGATTTAAAGTTTGGAGTGGCAGGATCAGTAGTAATGAAAAACTCTTTATATAGACTATAGACCGGGACACTGTACTGCTAAGAATACAAAGGTGAAAGAATGAAACTAAGCTAAAGTGAATGTAACATCTGATTCAACAGCGTGTGATGAGACTCTTGAGGACAATGTCTGATTTAATAAAACCCAATCAGTTTGAGTTTAGACTATTGTCATTCCACATTGCAGAGCTCAGAACCAGCTGTGGAGGGATATAGTGATTTTGCCACACAATTGAAGTACCTCCTCCAGTCTCCAGTGTTAGTACTTGCGATGAGTTTGTGAAAATGCCTGCGTTTTTTTTCCAAAAGTCCTTCGAGATGACTGCGAGAATTCCAGTCCTTAGTGGGACAAATGTTCTCTGCAAGATATTAATAGCGATTGTGGGCGGAAAAGGAAGAGCAAAAAGCTAGAAAGACTTTCGGTTTTTCCGTATGTTTGGTGAGGAAACGCTCCAGATGGATTATGTGTTGGGCTGTTGGACTCTTCTTGTTGTTGTCCAATGCGCTCGGACTTGCCAGACTCACAAATGCACTCACACTCTGCTGCAGTCTGAAGTTCAACAAGCTATTACTGATTAACATGTCTAAACCGGGCCAGCTGACAAAGCTTCTCTCATTCCTTTTCCATCTCTTAGGAATCATTACTGTTTTCTTCTTACTTACATATCTCTTATGGCTGCCCAATAAAGTTAAGTTTGAGTTAGCTCAATTTTCAGACGCAAAGGTTCCAAAAAATGTATAGAAAAATATTTTCTCTCACATATGAATGCTCCTGGAGTTGTTTACAATGAACAGAATCCTACCTTTTAGACGTATGTCTAGGAGACTGCACAATTAACTGTTATCAAATTTAAACTGCAATTCAAATTGACAAATTGGTTACAAGTACCACAATTTCCCCACCAAGAGCCAAATATCCTGTCCTATTCAACATCAAAACTGCTAACCCTGTAGTTTAGATCTGCAACCTCATGTTTTAAAGTAGTTTGTCAGCTGGTTAGTTTGTCAGTTCATATTTCAGTCTTTTTGGACACTTTAAAAACAGAATCCCAGTATTAAAACATATGTCGCACATCACATAGGTTAGGTTAGTTTATTTGCCATTTGTACTTAAAAAAAACACTTTGGAAAAACATCTGCAAAAGCTCAAACTGCACCATGAGACATATATAAAAACACAATAGACAATCACAGTACAAAAACGTTTCGGTTAAATTTTCCTCCAAAATTGTGCAGCCCTTCCTCACGCTCCTCACAGATGTAAGTTTGTCACCGTCTTTAGTTTTTGTTGCCTGAGAAACCCTGTTGGCTTGTCGTCTCACATTTCACACTTGGTTTCATCCCCTTAACCCCTAATGGCCAGGGCCTGGGTGAGCCGCCTGACCTCCTGAGTCATGCATGTTACAATCATCATCTTCATCATAGTCACAGAGAATAGAGACCTGCGCTTCTTTCACTTTTGTTCCACTAGAAATTTGACTCAAGCTGAGGAGCTTGGGAGTTCAACAAAAAAAGGATCATGCAATGTTGACGGTTTCATCTAAGATTTCAGCTCAAAAGCTTAAAAGCGTTTGGGAATACTCTGCCTTGGACTAACCTACTTTGTTCTCTGCTCTTTCTACTCGTGTGTAGAACTACTGAACAAGAATACAGTCAGACTTGTTCTTGACAATCTGCACAGACCTCAGCAAAACTAACCTTTTTGTATGTGATTGAGACATATTGAAACAGATGGTTTTCTTGTCCAAATGTAGCAAAAATAATTTCCTCATACAATTCATTTCTCTTACAAAACACAAACATGTACTAAGAATATTGCATACATTTCAAACAATGCGAGATAATCTTTACAGAATAGTGCAATGATATGATCTATGGGTGTGTAAAAATATCGAAATAACGTCATATTGTGAAACTGAATTTGGTGATACAGTATTGTTATCGTGGGGTGCTGCCTCAATATATCACCAAGATAATTTTTTTGTCATCTTTTAGCATTTTTTTGTGGCCACACTACAGTTTTCTTACTTATTTAGTAGAAGGAAACTTTTTTAGGCAATACACTTGATATATTCACTGTTTTGATGATTAAAACAGATGTATTTCATATTGACTTTGCACAAGTAGTGGTTTAACAAAGAAATATCGTTGTGCATGTATTTCATTCTTAAAAAAATCAACAATATATTATAGAATATCGTGTGCAATATATATCGATTATCACATATATCACCATATTGTGATAATATTGTATTCTGAGCCTTGCAGCGTATCAAATAGAGTTTTCAGCAAGTCTATGAATCAAAATCTGGGTCAGTATTTCTGACCTGTGACCTCTCTACATCCAATTTGCAACAAGCAGCAGTGTGTTTTTGGTTGAGCTTTTGAAAAATAACTGGAGTGATGACTAAGAATAGTTATTTTTCTGCTCTGTTAACTTGTCTGAGGGTTAAGAACGAGATGTTCACACTTGGCATTGCACTTTAATGGAATAAGGCTAACACCCACACTCACTTCTCTTCTGCTTAGCCCTATTTATAACATTATTTGCTGTGACAGGACCTCACATGTACCAGTTTCATTTTCAGCGTTGAGGCCTGGCTTTTAGAGAGCAGATAATGTCAGCGTACCGCGAGTTAACTCTGTTTTATCCTGTTTTTGGCACAAAGCGTGAAGGCTGTCTGTTTATAAAACCTGCATACCACAGTAACGCATACACTTCCACTGCTCCCATCTCAACTCCCTCAGCCTGTTTGACGACACAGGAGAGAAAAAAAAATAAAAAATACAAGTGACAAAAGACGGTGCCCAAAGTCATGGCTGCCAATAGCGACAATAGCAACACTCAGACGCATTTGAATGTTATTTTTAAGACATACATGGATACTCAAATCAGGAAGTGTGCCACAGTGACAGACAGGATGTAGGACGAATTCTGTTTAAGCGACCGCAAATCCTTAAAATAGCATGTTGTTTATGAATGCTTTTGAGAGTTGATTCCCCAGCTATCCAAAAACACACTGCTTCAGCTCGATTCAAATCAGAAATGGCAAGATTCTCCTGTAGTCAGCAATGGGGAAAAATTTGTTCCCTCTCCCAAAACCGCCCTCACCACTTGGAGCCATGTTGTGGCTTGTTTAGTGTCACTTTCAGCTTTCTCAATGAGCAGCTCTGCTTTTAAAAGATGGGAGAGACTGGGAAATATTAGACCAAGGTGTGAAACAGAAAATCAGTTGATAAAAACCTGTGTTTGCGTGTCAGGTGCATGCATTACTCTCATCAGAGCTAGCATGTTGTCATGTGCAGCTGTTTGCTCTTGGGTTAGCGCGCACTGTAGTGAGTTAGCGGAGGTACGGCACCGCGGAGTTGCTCCTTCTCCTCCACTCGTCTCTGATTTATTCTTAACATCTGTCTTTGGCAGGTGTGTGCAAACGCCAGGTCCTCTCCGAGCCAGCCTCTGATGTTGCTGCTATCAATACTGAAAATGGGCCTTGCATCCAACACCCCCATGTTTTTTTCCTCCCTTTCCTTTCTTCCTTTCTTCCTTTCTTCCTTTTTGTTTTACAATGAGTCATATTTGTAATCCAAGCCTGTGTTTCAAGCCTTTCGACCCAGAGCAGCAGTCTCACCTTAAGGGGGCAGAGAGAAGGTGAGATGCTGCTGCTACCTAGGGGTGGAAATGACACAAATGTATATCTCTGTAGTTTTGGGAATTATTTTGACAATGATAATCACATGTTATTTTTGTATTCCATGATAACAGAACTGTAAATGTTTTGGTTGAAGAACTAGAGTACTCCAAACATTTTACTTGAACTGTGAAAAATTTCACTGTTACGTGTATATTTAACCAGCAGCATTTTAACTTTTCATATCTTCAAAACCACAATATCAATATTATCTTGCAGAATCAGAACATGTTTTATTGCCATTATCAGTGAACAAAATCCACAAACTAAGTACTTGCTTTGGTGAATGTCAACTTTAATCAATAAATAATATTTACCAAAAAATATAAGCCATGATCAAATAAAGGCATGCGTAAAAATAGTGTTAAATAAAAACACAATATTGCCCACCTTTTAATACTAACAGCAGGAGTCCAGCAGTTATATTTTCCAAACAAGAAATCCACATGCAGACATCAAACCGGCATGCGCTTCCTTAAATATTATCAGGTAATGAAGCAGGGTTGTTATTTCCTGCTCTGTGATTGGCCAAGGCATCAGGAAGCGTAAGGTGTGGGTATAGTTACACATGAAAAGCCGGCATGACATAATGGTGGCTCTCAGTCTGTCTGTTCTCTGGGGTCATGTGTCTGGAACCTGGGTGTGGACGGTATTTATGGAGAGACTCATACACCTACAGGAGTGTTACTGTGTCTAAACCAGGCTCCACACAAAAGGGTAGGATTGGTTGAGAGTTTTGACTTGCAGCAAAGTACGAGAACAGTGTGGATTAAGGGGAAAGGTGAGCTAAGCATCTAAGAGTATGATGTAACCGTATAAAGTCGATATCATCAGTGGTGGAATGTAATGAAGTAAAAGTAGTAAAGTAATGTATTTAAGGATACATTTTAGGCATCTGTACTTTACTTAAGTAGATTATAAGGTGTATATTTTATGCTTTTACTTGCTTTTACTAAATTTGAGAGCAAGTACCTGTACTTTCTACTACATTTTTGAGCTGGACTGACAAGTAACAGCATTTTTATGATTGTCTGAGACCTGCTGAAAAGGTTGTCAAAAGTATCAAATTAGATATGCATGGATGCTAAAATGAGTATCGATACTAGATTATCTTTTTAACTTATTTTTTTAAATCAATGCTGGAGAAAAAAAACACATAAGCAGGACAAAATTCATAATTTTCTGAAAAGTTTTAGAATGATCAATATCATAACTAAAATCAAAACACATGGGGATACTTGAAAAACTACTGTTATATTGTGATGAATATTACATTACCATTTTATTATCATAGTGGTATCAAAATCAGTATGAATGTAGTATAATGTATTTTACTTAGTATTTAACAATTGGTATTGTGTTAGTTTGATATGCATTAAACAAATTGAAAAAAGCACAAATGTTGAACCCAATCTTTTATACTCAGTTATCCAACCACACCTGAACATCTGCATATGTTTGAGGTCACATGATTTTGCATTTAAATAGTAATCCACATGTACTGATAACTGCCCCAATAAAAGAACCCATTGACCTTTATCCTACCATCAAAACAACATAAAACACCAAGAAACAAGACTTAAAAGTGTTCCCAAATCTCATTATATAATTCCTGATGTAGTGTTCAAAGTCTGTATGCAATCATGTTATGTACCAGTTCGACGTATGACTTCAGCTCATTGGATTTTGAGCGGAGCTGTCTTCATTGAACATTTGGAGGAGGAAGTGTTTCTCTTCAGTGTCATGGTTTCCAGCTGTCGGACAAAGGGAAGTTATGTAACAATCGCAGCAACAGTCGGTAGAGTCGTAAAAACAATGAGCTGATTTGATTTCAGAAATATGTGGGATTTGTTGTGTGTTTTTGCTTTATGAAAGGACCTTAGCATATTTTTCCCAACCTGTAACCTAATTCAACAGACATAAGACGTCAGTTATCCATAGTAGCAAAAAAGTAGCTAAAAAAATTCAACCACTAACGAAGGAAGAGAAGTGAAAGATGCCTAATTGGGTATGATTCGAGACATGCATTTGTAATGGGCTAAATTTAAAAATATAGGAATTATTGAGCAATTGTCCTAATATACACACATAATGACACTGTATGAGCTGTTATGAGTTTTCAGAGTGGATTTCAGTAGATAACTAACCCCGTAATTCAGCTTTAAACTGTTTTGTATTTTTTTTAAAAGGATCCAAAGTGATACCAAATTGGCGTGAAAATGTAACCGGTAACTACTTTGAATAGTGAGTAGTGTTTTGCATGCATACATTTTACTTTTGCATATAGTATGAATATGTCAGCAGTACTTTTTCTTTACTCCACTTTGCTCTTTTTTCACACCACTGCCCATTTCTCTGAGTAGGTTTTTAAAAATGTTTGTTTGTAGTGACTGTGCTGTGACTCACCAAACAGCAGTTACAGGGCTCAGGGCTGTAGACATAAACAGGGCAGTTGGTCAGATTCTCCGCACGTGTTGCAGTCGTCTGATAAGTCACTAGACGGTTTTACTTACCCCAGATTATAAAGAAAGAAAGAAAGTAAAATGTACTAAATGTTTACAAAGTGGCTAAATTGACCAAATTGACTCCTAAATTTGCTTTCTGCGCATTTAATTTCAGATTTTTTTTGCCTAGTTAAAACCAAAATTTGATACGCCATATATTATTTTTCACTTAAGATATTCTGCTAATTTTGTTTTCAAACTGGCACCCCAGATTATAAAGAAGGAAAGTAAAATGTACTTAGCATATACAAAGTAGCTAAATTGATGAATTTGACTCCCAAATCTGCTTTCTACACATTTAATTTGCAAGTGTTGTTTTTTTTTGTTTTTTTTTGCTAGTTGATCCCCAAATTTGATATTGTGCTAAATCTTTCCCAAACTGACACTGCTGGTGATTAGTGAGTTTGCTTTTGTTTATATTTTGGTGTCTGGTTTCAAATGTTTGTGTGCGTGGGCATGTGCACTATATAGATGTGTGTCTTTTTGTAACAGTACAAAGATGTCCCCAGGGCTGCTCCCCCCTCTCTCATTACAAATGCTAATGTCACATTAATGAAATCGGCTTAGTCAAAAGGTTTATAGCGTAGCCCACACTCTGAGATTTGGCCTTGACACAGCCCACGTTCTTCAAGTGGAATAGTATCATTTCCTCAAGGCCCACTCTTTGCTCCTATAAATCGGTCCCAAGTGACACTTTGGTTAAACATGCAGTGTGTAACTTTTCTACCAGCTTGTCTCCATGGAAATATTCTTGCTTAACCGGTAATGTTCTCGTAGACTGAATTAAGAAGTGGACCAAGGGAGTGTGACTTCAGCCATAGTCTACAGCTCCAGTCAAATGAAGCTCATGAGGCAATATGGAGCCATGTCCATATTAGAAATAGGAATTTATTTACAGAAATTACAAAATACTGAAATAAAAACACCAGGGTTATGTAGAGCGGGTTAATACGAACATTTTAATACCAAAATGAAGAGTCTCACAGCAGCAGTTACAGAGAGAGGAGTGACAATTTTTCAATGTAGACAATTGGAGTCGATTGAGCTTGAAGCGCTCCCCTGTTCACTTACTTTGACTTAGACAAACTTTATCACTCAACAGGGGGGATTTACTATTAATATTACTATTAATTTACTATTTGTCCATTTATATTCAGTCTGTAAATGTTCCAAAGTATGGCATTAAACATATCTGTCTTATATGATTTAACATCACATTACACTAGTATCCAATTACAAATGTTTATATTTCTGAAGAATACCTTAAATAGCACGCATTCTTTGTTAGACTGGGCCTGCCTCTCCACAGATCTTGTCTTCTGTCACTTGGCCTGCTTGGTGACGTCATCCGCTCGTCTCCATGGTGAGATGGATAAGTTTAATGCCTTACCATGGAACATTACAGACAAAACACTTGCATTTCCACAGGGACAAGCAAGAGGCGGGCACTCCTCCAGGAAAGTTGCACAGTGCATCTTTAAAGTTGCGGCGCAGTTGGCACGCTTTGGTTGGGTTGTAAATTGTCGGGCCATAGGGTTGAGCTCCCGACTCTTGGCCTAGCTGTAGCAGTAATGGCTTCAATGAGACGCAGGCTAATGTAAACATTGTGTTAATGTGTTAGCGCGGTTTGTAGAGTCACTGGCTGTTAATCATTGCACAACGCTGTGACTGTCAGGAACAACATCGCCACAGCAACCGAAGTCTGGATGGACAAGGTTTATGCAGTGGCCGTTACGACAGATGTTTTTTTATTTTTATGCTTGTTCATTGGCAACACTTTCTGTCATTGGCTATACTGTGCTCATTTTGTCTCAAAGCCAAGATATTACTGCTCAAATTAGACCTAGTAAAATCACTTCTGTTTTTTTATGGCTTTAATGTGTCCCTATTATTGTGGGGGGAACTAGTTGGATGTTAGCATAGTTGTTAATCCACTGTCATTTTGGGTTTGAAATTATCCTTAGTTTACACCTACATATATTATACATTAGGGTGATTGTTGGTTGCCACTAGCTTTCCCATCAATTAAAATGGCTTATGATAAATGTTAAAAAAACATTGCTTTTTTTATTTTCAGATCTTCTTTTTTTACACCCTTTTGCCTATTATTGTGGGAGAAGTAATAATCTTCCATTTAACCATATATTCTTATGGTTGGTAGCTACCGAAAACACCACAATTTATTTTTTATTTTCAAATATTCCTTTTGCCTAGAAGAACTAGTTGGATTTTAGCATGGTTGTTAATCCCCTGTCATTTTGGCATTGAAATGATTTTTGCACCCACATTTAGGCCTAGTTTGTATTATATATATGCATTAGCTTGATTGTTGCTTGCCACTAGCTTTCCCATATATTAAAATGGCTTATGATAATGTTAACGAAAACACTATTTATTTCTTTATTTCCAAATCTTCCTTTTGACACCCACATCTTGCTTTAAACCCTTAGACAAGCTTGTTCTTTAGTAATTAAAAGCCAATTTTGTGCAATTGATTAGATTATGCTAATGGTCCCAGATCCTATCTTTCAAAGCGACACAGATCGAGGCAGTGGTGAGGGAGGACGCAGTGACAGTCCAGCCGCCATTACAAGCTGCTGATTTCTGCCGAGTGTTTCATAAAATGTCAGAGCTCTTCTCCCTGGGCAAGACACTGAAAAATGGCAGCGCTGTGATGTGTTGGCACCTCACCTGCTGCACTGTGTGTGTGCGTGCGTGTGTGTGCGTGTGTGTGTAGTTACCGTTGTGTGTTTCTCTTGTTGCAGTGGAGCAGAACAGAGGAGCTGGCTGCCCGCTGATCTGCCTCCCTCCTCAGTCAATACAAGCCCATTCGCTCACCAGCCAGCCCCCTCACACGTGTAACATTAAGTAAAGTGTCTGTTTGAACAAAGGAACACAGCCGCGTGACGTATTCAGTTAAAGAATAAAACATATGGAGATCTGTAAAATATTGTGACTAAAAATACCTTTGTGTGTAAAAATAGCTTTCGTAGTGCTAAAGGTGTTGATGTGTGATATGAGGTCTATTTCTGTACAATTTTGCGATATATTAGAAATGTATGAGGCCCAGTTTTTAGAGTTGATGGTGGTGTTAAAACAACAGCGCCCTTGAAAGTGATAATTTTGTTATAATATAAATGTGATTGTGATTAATTGAAGCGATAAAATTCTTTATTGTTTAGCAGTCTTAGCAGGTATGGTTGAAATGCATGAGTTAATATCTGCTGGATCAATAGAAGAAAGGCAGTTGATTGATTGCCAATGAATTGAACATCTCGGGACACTTGACAGGGGATCGATGGAACAATGAGGAACACAGACTGAAAATTGTGAAGGGGAATATGGCACGTACTACATAGTTTTTGACTACTAAAAAAGAAATAGTCCTTTTTTCAAGATTTTTTTTTACATCTGTTTGCAAAAAAATGAACTTCTGCCTTCTAAAAAGCTAAGAACTAAATCATTAACTTTGCTGGACCTTTTGTCATTGAGAGATAGTAAGACTTTGTTGTGGTTTATTTGAGCTTTTATTACTGAATTAATACCTTTCCTGGTTAGTCTCCCTTGATTGACCACTGAATGAATAATCGTAGAGTTGGTCACTGTTTGTTATCAAGCTTCCCACAAAATCGACATACAGCGCTTCTATGTAAATTCTCCTTGAACAGTGAAGAGGGGAATGCAGCCAGTACACATATTGCTTCTAAGATCTTTCTCTTGTTGTAGCTTAGGTTGCCAGATTGTTGCTTTAAACTCGACGCTCGTTAAGACTTTTATTTGATTCCATAATAAACTCTCATGTACCACCAGATTATGACCAAACGCAAACACGTATTTCTCTCACCCTATTTGGCATTTTGCATTTGTTTAACACAAATCCACACATTCTTTAATGACGCCATTACCAGCCTGTGTTATTAATATTGATTTGGACAAGAAAAAGAGGCGGAGGAGAGCAGAAAGAGAGAGAGAGAGAGAGAGAGGTCGCGGGGAAAGGTGTTAAGAAGATGGGGGTTTGCTCAAGAGATGATAAACACAGCCAAGCATGTGAGCAGCCATTTTGCGGCGCGGTATTGACAGCCAAATGAGCTGTTAATAATATACACAAGCAGGTGAGTGAATACAACCTCCACAATATGAACATGCAGGAGGATTTGAGCAAACTATTGGAACAGTATTGGTTATCAATGAGTAAAGATGTCAAGGAAATTCAGTTAATCCATGTTTGTGATTATACAAGTCACAAGAACTAAAAAATAACATTTCAGTTTTTTCATAATCAGTAAATTAAATTATTTGGTATTTCGTAAAAGACAATGTGAATAAAAGAAAATTAAGGATGTCAGTGTTGTTTTTGATCCTGGTGTAAATTAGTGTTTCCCGACCCTGGTGCTCTAATGTTCTGTGTAATGATTTTTTATATCCTTCAGAAAGTTACGGAGGATTTTGAACATTAATATCACTAAAGCTAAATTAACACAACTGACAGATATTTGCCTAGTATCCGACTTATGTACTTTAAGTCCAAAGCGTTGGGAAACACTAGTGTAAATAAAAACCTGCATTTTTGATATTGTGGCATGTAAATTTTTTCTTTGATGCCAAAATATGTCAATTAAATCACAGCTAATTCTACTAAGGGGTCAAAGGGGTACTGGGAATTGTTCTTATTAAGACCATATACAAAGCCGCAAACTGTGATTATCTTCTGAAAATTTAGTTTTTTGGTATGATTGACCTTATTGCTGCATACATACATAAGTAATATCTTTTTATCATTTAAATAAACTATTCATTAAAGGTAATATATTGTGCAAAATTGACTATTGTGAGCTTTCAGTCATGAAGTTTGTGTTAACTAAATTTTACCTTTTGTTCAGAAGAGATATGCAATTCCAGGGCTGAAATCCTCAAAATGATTCTAGTGAAGGTGTGTGGTGTTTAAAAACACAGTGGAGCACTTCCTGTATTACCACATGACATCACAAAGAGGAGTGTTTCCATCTGATAGAAGAATATAGAGTAAATATGCAGTTTTTTAATGTGTTAAACATGTGTGCATGAAACAAAACACAACTCCAGGTATGTTTTGATGATGAAACAACATTATAACCAAGACCAGAAAATCCCACAATACGGGCCCTTTAACCTCAACGTAGTCTACATTTGTTCATTGAATCCAGTGAATAGCTGTGGCTAGTATCAGTATTTTTAGCGAGATGCACTCTGGATCTCTGAATACATCTAATCCGCACCTTGCTGTAAGTGATGGTCTTGAATAAGCGATTTCAGACAGAGCTGCTCTTATCTGAATCGTGTCACATTTTCACAGTGATAGCAGCGCTCCAACACAGAGGAAAGTTTCAGCTGAACAGAACTGACTCGGCGGCGCCTGTAGACGTGTAGAGGGGTGGAAGGGGCTGCTCAAACTGCTGCCTGCGTCCTCCACTGTTCTGTCACTGTCAGTTTGTCCTGCGCTCCCACATCCATGTCATTTGCATTATGTATATCTACAACCCCATGTTCTCTCTCTCTCTCTCCTCTCTTCTCTCTAGCTGTTTTTTCCTCTCTTATTGAATCTGGACTACATATGCATAGCTAACTGCTCCTCTTGTATCAAAATCCTGAAATTGATTCTTTTGAGACTATTTTAGACAAACTTTATGGATCCACAACGGAAATGATTTGGACAGAGTAGCTCAAACATCACAACGTAATGTAATAATAAAGAGCAAAAATATAGACGAGAACGATAAATTCAAAGTAAGCAGCAAAAATAACAATAGACTCTAAGTAAGCCAAGTAAGGCTTAATTATAGAAATCTTTGATGTATTCCAGACTGAATGAACAAAAAGTTTAAAAATGATTTAGAGTGATAGGAATTATTTAATACCCTAACATCTAAGTCTAACCCTAACCCATTAATTAAGTGTCTACTAGGCCTTAATCATGCTTAATACTGTTATGAATTATGTCTTACTTCAGGCTTTATTCATTCTAATTAAGCTTTTGATATTATAAAGTGGTACTCAGACTATGAGTGTTCTCAATATAAACCTCATGGTAGATAAGTCTTAACGTTGTGTTTTTTGGGAATTGTTAGCTAAGCCTTCCATGATTCTAATAGAAGAAATATATCTTATTAATGACTGAAAATACTGAAATTGTGTCAGAAATAGGCAGAGAATCGTTATTGTCTCGCTTCAGTGTGTCTAGTCTACTTTCTTGCCATTACCTGCTCATTTTGTCACCAAACTTTTCCTGCTG
>KN502777.1:14470-25761 GCA_000787155.1 Scartelaos histophorus | reverse complement strand
CAGGTAAAATCGAATGTTGACAAGTCTAAAAGTGCAGTTTTTGTGTTTTTGGTACATGTTGAGCACACAGTATTTCAGCCACAATGTTGGAGCCCTCAGGGTAACATTTCTGCAAATCATCACTTTAGTTTTTTTTTTTCCATTGAGCTGCACTGGAAAGCTGAGTGATTCTGAAATGGTACAAGAGCAAATGTAGAAATGTGGTGTAAATTGTCATTAGACTTAAGTACATTGACAGCCATGTGTTACCTTGGCTGTAATGCTGTGCCTGTGGGTTAGCGTGCTGCTGCATTTGCATTGGTGTATGTGTTATTGTCTAAAATAGCAGCGTGATGTTATCGTGTGCTTCCAAACGGCTCCACAGTCATTATGGACTCTTGTCGACACATGCAGCCACCGGCTCCATGGGCAGATCTCTGTAATGAGCAGAGAGACTGGCAGAGTGTTAGCGGCTAGCACAGGGAGAAGGGCACATTCATCAGGGGTGATTGCCTGATGCACACTCCTGCCTTTTTCATGTGAAGACCCTGCTAGGTTACCACTGGGAGAATAATTATCTTTGGCTCAATGCAGATGCCAGCAAGCGGAAGAGATGTGGATTTTTTTATATTGTGCTTACTCTATGTTTGTGAGTGCATCCGTACACACCAAATCTTTCTGAAAACAGATCATTGTCGTCTATTTCTGTCCCGGCGATGTTGGTGGAGACGTGTGTGGATGAGCTGAGTAACACTATTCTGTCACACACAGGTTTGACATCAAGCACAAGTGACAGGCCTATCCTCTTCCTCTGCACCGAGTCATCACCATGTCCCAAAATCACATTAGAGTGCCGTAGCCAGCGCCGGAGGATGTGAGGGATGTTGATTCCAGCCTTTGGCATCTCTGCTCGGCTTCAAAACGCAAATAAAGCCGTTTGGCACAAGTCGATTCCTTGTCATTTGAAAATGTACAGAATGCGTGTGGCGTGCCATTTTGGTTTTCTGATTTCTCCAAAGCCTCTTACCGCGACATGGATCTGTGTTTGTGTGTTAGCGACACTCACTGTGCGTTCACAGAGAACCATATCATTACCTTTCACCCTGGCAGTGCCGGCTCCTCTATGGAGAGCTCCAGTGATACGTTTAGGCAGGAGGCAGTGGCTGTAATAAGACCTGTGGCCAACAGTGCTGCCAAGGCGAGTCGAGACGGTGGTGCCCGGCTCTGCCATCTGTCACTGGGCAGCAGTGGGCCCAGGGAGGGGCCGCTCACTCTGCTGCTGTCAGCTGACAGGCCGCTCTGGGGCCGCTGTCTTTTGTACTGCTACAGGCGTCTGCTCGGTCCAAGTATGAGGCGATAACAGCCCTAAACCAAGGATTTAGACCGGACCAAACTGGATAAGCAACTACACTAGGACTAATCACAGGCTTAATAAGCGGCTCAACTAAGACTAAACAGTAATATTTGATACCTTTGGCAAATACCCGGTAGATTTTGTCTATACCCATCCTAAAAGGCAGTAGGCCATTAATCACAATCAAAAACTATTCAATGCAACGATTCAGTCTCAAATCCCTTGGATCTTTTGATGAAAACATAATTTCCAGTGGTTTATTGTGAACCTGCTCTGCTGCCTGTAAGTGTTGTGAGTGAGAGCAGCCAGCTTAGTGTCGAGTTACGACTGTTCCTTTAAACGACTGTGTTCTCAGTGTGACACTGGACAAAGGTTGTCACTTATTTTGCCAAGGCACCGTGTTATGTCACTTCCGAGCTGCTGCTGGGTGTGTGTGGGGAGGGCCGCGGTGCAACCACGACAGAAGCGGTCAAGCAGCCTGTGCGTGCACTGAGCTATAAGCAACATGATCTGTCTCACTTAGTGATCATTGGTCGCCAGCATGCAGAGAACAAACATCCATATGCACACGTCATGGGCAGCAAAACAACCACATTACCAACATAAACACAAAGAAGAGACGAGACTATCTGAACTAAGGAAATATAGTTAACTATATAAAGGTAAATCCACACTAACCAAACTAACTAACAGTACAGAAGCAAATGAAACAATATGAGCACATGGAGTAGGTTAAAACGGTTCAGAACCCTTTAGATGAACGCTTCAGTCAAAACAAGGCATATGAAAAGTGCTTTGAGGTTTTAAACAGAATTGGTTGTGCTGAGTAAAGTTACTACATGGTGGTAGTTTAAAGTTGCGTGTGCTTCACCCTTTTTAAAAGTGCAGCGACTTAACACTACTTAAAATGATATGCTAATGGTGGATTACTCTTTTATAATCCTGTGTTTTACCAGCAACAGTCAACGTGACACACTTGCTATGTTGACTTTCCCCTTGTTAGCACGAGCGAGGTAGAGTCTGCAGCCTGTTCTAAAACACAACAGATTACAGCAGCAGTAGAACATGGAGGGAGCAGTGGAGCTGGGAGCACCTTGAGTCTTTGAATGGGGTCAGGGCATGGTGGGGTCTAATGCGTTTCCACGGGGCCGGCGCTGCTTCCATTACAGCCGCAGAAGAGACATTGTGTCCACACTCTGATTACCACTGATCCATGCTGATGACTCTGTTGGCGGATTATCTCAGTTAGTGTGGGCCATCTGTTCCTGTGAGTGCGTGTGTTGTTTTGTGTGTTTGACGGAGGGGCTGAGACACGAGGGGGGCCAGGACTTGGAGCGGCTGCACATTTCTATAGCCACATGGAGCAAAGGGGCTCGTAAAGTGCAGCATGTGTGGCTGTATGTATGCACTCCTCTGTGTGTTTGCACCAAAGCAGGCGTCCCACATCAAAAGAACCAGAGACACATTTCTTAAGTCACAAATGCACTGCTCCATCACTGCCAAATAATAACAAAGAGTTGAGTTTGTAGTTAAAAAGCATATTTCACAAATTAAAAGTAAAAACCGACAAATGTTAGTTGTAGGAAATCTATTTATAAAAGCTTAGACTTAGACTTAGACAAACTTCATTGATCCACAAGGCAAATTATTTGGACACAGTAGCTTACACATCACAATACATTTAATACCAAAGAGAAAACATGTAAATGGTAATAATAAATTCGCATAAGTAGTTAAAATAGGCTATATTGTGCATTAAATCAATTACATGGTGTAACATCCGTGTTACATAATGATATGCTTCTCTCCAGTTCTACAACCTCTCTTCATGTTCTCTACCAAAACACCCAGGCCTCTTTAAGAAGTGAATCAGAAAGTCAAATATAGGTCTTCTGCCATGTTGTTTTTTACTTGTGCAAGCAGTTATACGGTTAGAGGGCTCAACACTCAAAAACATGCTCAAAGGTCATAAAATATAGCTAGATTTCTCCTCATCGTTCGAGAAGAAAACATGAAAAAGATTCTATTTACTTAACATTTGCTATTAGTAACTGAGGCTTCAAATGTGGCAATATAGTACACATTACAGTATCACTTAGACAAGTGTTCTTAATTCAGAATTAAATTAAGGTTTAGATGAAACATCAGACATAGACAATATTTAGACTTTGTACCTTAAATCTCCAGCCCACCATAATGTTTTATTTAACACTTTAATGCAAAGAGAACACTGCACACAACCAGACTACGCAGCTCTCATATCCACTTTGTAGTAGAAGAAGGTTGGGAATAAGATTGTTGTCGTTTCAAATGATGTAATTTGGTGAAAATAATCAGTTTTGCATATTGGCCCAAAAATATCAGCAGAGCTTATTGACCATTGACTACTCTGGATTCTAAACAATCAGAATCAACCTCTGTCACGAGAAAACCCATATCTGCTCCTGATAACTGCTTTTGATAACTGTTACTGTACAACATTCCTAGATAAACGAGGAATTAGACAATTGCTATAAACAATATGACATAATCCACTCTGTAAGTGAACATATCAACTGTAACTCTGCTTTTAAAACATTCTTTTGGTTCAGTGACACAGTGGTTTAGATATTTGATGTCAAATACTGCATTGTGTAAGTACAATCTCAAACGCAACATACAACAGTCAATACATGAGCACAAATGCATGTTGGAAGGCCACGTATGAACAGCACAGGCCATTACATCTGCTCTGAACGCACTCTCTGCATCTCCCTTTATACAATTGTGCCCTCCTTTTAGATGATCCTGACATGTGATGGCTCCTATACGAAGGCCACATGCAATCATAAAACCACAGGGCTGTTTATAGCTGTACTATCTCCTGAAGGGCCGCTGCACCATGCCGCTATTAGCCGTACACGCTGACAGCTGGGTGCTCTGCTATATTTGTGTACGTGACTGTGAATCCAGCTTTGCAACACATCTTATAAATCATAGTTCAAGCCATTAGCATAAATTCTGCCTCTCCTTGCATCTGGGAGACCTGCTGTTTCGGGCGTTCTTGTTCCTGATTGGTCGGCAATGTTTAAGTCAAATTGATTTAGCTGTTCATGGAGATTATAACACGTCTTATAGCGCCACTGTGCTCTGCCATTAATTACCTATAAAATCAAGCTAATTCTGATGCTAAATCCATTTTAATTTTTCATAATTAAGTCAGGATTGGATGCTTAAATACCTTGGCGCTGCGTTATTGTTACAATCATTGTTGTGGCTGTGCATTTGGAGGCCAGCAATCTTCTTATTGTTATTAGATTTAATTGCACTAAGTGATCGGTTTGCAGTTGTCGGGGGAAGATGGACTTGCCTTGCAGTGGTTTTTCCTCCCGCTGTCCTTTCTCTCTCATCCCAGAAAGAGGGCCTTTGAGAGATGGGGAGAGATGAGACATGGCGAGGGGGAGGGGAGCACCGTGCTTTACACCTCTGCAAAGGAGGGATTGCTTTTTTGTTGTTTGTTAGGGCCGAATCAATTCTGTTCACATCATCACGTTCTGACAGGGCGAGGCATTAAGCGCAGATATAGAGAAGAGACAGGAATGCTTTAGCAGCTTGTCTTTTCCTCTCATTTGGTTGATGTCTTTTACAACAGCATCACACTGTATTATCTTGGTCATCCTTTCACTACCGTCATTTCTGCGCTTGTTTTTCAGAAGCTCTGATAAAGGTAGGGAATGATCCGCCTCACTCACCAGCTGACACCGCAGGAGCTAGCCCTGTCCTTGGAGACGCAAACCTATTGTTTTCTCATGCATTATGATAATTATAACGGGCCTCAACTCTCCTCTCCTACTCATCTAACCATATTCACTTTTATTATTTAGACTGTCCGCGCAGGGGGCAACTGTCACTGCTATTTTGCATCCGGTGAAACCTCAACCTGACATTTAAAAGGGGACAACTTGTGTGTGCCAACCTCCCGAATCTGTCATAGGTAACCCTTTCTTGGTCATTGCTGTCACTAAACTAGAAATTAATCCTCATAAAGTAAAGTGTAGCTCTGCTTTTTGCATAATGCTCGTTTTTAACCCACATACTTGTCACCTTGCATGGAAGGCCACCAGGAGGACCTATGACCTTGCTCGTAATTACACAATCGCCATCTTTCTTCTTCTTCTACACTGCAGCAATGGCAGTTATGGCCGCCCAAGTCCGATGGCACAGCAGTAGCCTCCCTCCCCGCGGACTGCAGCAGGTTCGCTTGTCATCCGCTCCTCTCTTTCTTTCTTTCTCCCCCTCTCTCTCCCTCTCTCGCTCTTGTCAGTGTTGCTCCTGGCGAAAGGCTGATACTTGATATTCAGAGGATAGCAGCTTTTGTCTCAGAGATTTAATCAGTGGCTCTGCAGAGGAGAGAGGGAGGTGGGGAGGGAGCGGGAGATGGAGCCAGGGACTGTTTATGTGTAATGACACAATAACAAAGCCTGCCTGTAAAACACAATCTGCAAACTGTGCTTTTGAAGGGGATTTTCGGGCCTGGATTAGTGTCAGGCGGACGGAGACGAGGAGAGCTGAACCAGTCCGGGTGTATGTGACAGACAGGAGCGATGTGCCACTTTTTAATGTGCGTTCACAACTCCAGCAAATGGGTCTGCGCCGAAATGTTTATTTGGCTGTGCCCACGCATCTGCAATGTAAACGGACTTGCTGATAGGATTAAAGAGGGTACATCATGTATTGTACTTTTTGTCCTTTACAAAGAATATGAATAGGTGTTAATAATGAATTGGTCTGTTGCCAAAGATATGTGCCCTACTCTGGCAACAAATAAAGTTGTGCTAATAGACTTATTTTCATCGACTTCAGTTTTCAGGGTCAAAATAAAATCTTCCGCCTCCAAGTTGATGCTGATTCACTTTCTGATTTTGCATCAGATCTTGTTTCTTGACACAACCCACTCTTTTACTCATTCTGGTGACCTCTCTAAGCCGCACATACCATGCCATAACATAACACACACCATAACATAACACACCGTAACATAACACAGCATAACCTAAAATAGTGAGAGCACCTGGTAGTGTTGTCACAATACTAAAAAGGAAAGACCAGATACTCGATTTCTAGTCACTGATACCACAGTGATAATCAAAACACACTTTTAAAGAATAGATTATTGTCATAAGAAATATTTGTTGCATCTTTAATTTTGCATATGGTCTTACATGATGTATTTGCTCTGTTATAGATTAAGATCATGGTGTCGTATTAATATCAATACTTGTTGTTATGAGTATCTTGTGTCAGTAGTGGTCTTAGTATCGAGTATCAAAGTTATCAGAAAGTGTGTCAGTGTCCACTCAATTCAAATTGCGTTTCGTTGTTCATTAATGGTCCTCTAATGTGTGCATGCTATCTTGCTCCCCCACACTCTGATCCATGTTTGCTCAGATAGCCTTCTTCCAACACAACTAGATATAGGCAAAACTACATGAATAAATGGCTGTTCAGTTTCTAAGATCGATCATTGCAAACTAAAGAAGCAGAGCACATCGCATTTTACTTTAATTTACTAAACATTCATCCGCCAACAAGCTTTCTGTTTTATTGCCCATTCCTTTGGCATCTTCCCAGCTGCTAATGGGTCTATTGGTGTGAATATAACACCCAGGAAACATGTTGATCCTACCCCAGAACATATATTTACTCAAAAGATGAAGCTTTAATCATTTACAACATTGAGTAATGGAATTTTTTTTGTGTGTGTAACATTTTCCAATGCGCTTTACTATTGTTGCAAAGAATGAATAATATTGCAATTAAATCAAAATTTGAGTTGGCACTTTTATCGAATTACAAACGCTGCAGTTATTTAGTTAATAGCACAAGATATCCTTTTTATTTATAGGGAAATCTAGTTGTATCTGTAGTCTTGACTTCCACAAATATGCTGAAATCCATTGTATTCTTTTACTACTTCTGTACATATTTTAGTCTTAGTAGTTTACAATGTGGTGTCTGAATCCTACTTTTTAAACAGTTCTTATCACAATACTAATTAAGTTTTTTATGAAAGTGCGCAGCCCTAATTATTGCCCAACTTTAGATTTACTTAAGTTTTTAATGTCTGAATATATATAGTCACTTTTGAGTTTCCAAACACCTCCGCACTGTCTTGCCTTTTATCACGATGAATAATGCGGGTGTAGTATTTGCCCAGATGTTTCATGGTTTAATCTCGTCCGCTGGTCAATAAAGGCTGTCTCCGAGTGTTGATAATGGAACATTTTTGGTTAATGCATCCATGGCCTGAAAGTCTCTCTTAGTAGTGAGTGAAAGGAGTCTGAGCGATGACGCCTTAAAGAGCTCTTGGTTTAAATGGCATCCACTTCCATCAGGCCGCTGAAGGGACTATAGTCAAACACAGGTGTAAAGCTAGTTTGTTTACTCCGGTGCCCATGGATTTGTCTCAGAAAGGGCAGGTGAGGCAGCTAAGTGAAAATGGACTATTTGCCTGTTTTTGTTTGAAGATTTTTTATTTGTTTATGTGTTTTGTGAGTGGAAATAATAATCTTGTCTTGTTTTGTTGAAGTGACTGCTATGCACATTGGGCTTTTACGATGGCAAATGTGGTATTGTCTATTGGAAGGTGGTTTAAAGTTAGAGTGTTACATATGAGGGCTGATACCATCTTTACGTCTTTGAGCAAGCATTTTAACCTTATTGCTGCATACTTTAGGTGATTTTTTATTTGTTTTACTGTGAAGTATCTGTGAAAAGTGAAAGTTAACTTACTTAAATCTGTTCTTAAGGAAAGAGCAAGATTTGCATTGGAGTTTTTGCTATAATGTACCGTCTGATACGCTTAATTTTGTGTTATTGAGCTTCTAATGGTTTTTAGACCCAAATAAATCAACTCAATTATGACCCAAGACTGCCCAAGATTACTAGTCCTTATGCTTTTTAATATTAAGATCAAGATTGATTTATTTGAGCTATATTCTGTACTCCAGTGCTTTCAACACTATAGGCAAATTGAATCTGACTTACTAAGGTGACAACACACCCAAGTCATAAAAACTGTGTGGCAATTTTATGAATAAAGTGACTCATGATACTGTAATAATACATCATCTCTTACAGAATTACAGTTAGGGTTGTCACACTTCTAAACATCCTATAAATGCACTTTAACACGTACTTTAATAAGGTAAATGCAATGAACGTCAATCCGCTAATGTCATATCTACCTCTGTCACATATCATTCTAGTTCGTGCTTGATTGCACACTGGTTAAATCCTAAAACTGTATTATTACTGTACTTGTAAGTGCAATGACAATAAAGTTGAATCTGAACCTGAGTCTGAAATCGTATATTCATCATATACTAAGAAGACAATGAATATTCCTAATCTACAAAGTGACCCATTTTAACTCAGACTTTATTTTTGACATATGATTGAACTTACTTTTTTACTTTTTATATCTAGACTCATAAACCTTTTTTTGGTGTTGATATTGCTTTGATTATTATTCATGATACTGGAAATATTATACTACGAATACGAGCTAGCTCCCAACTTTATAGTATCATCTCTTTTCCTGCATCATCAGATTTGAAAGTTTTAGGTCCAAGTCTTGCTGTGAGTACATGTTTCTGCCTCAACTTTCTCTGTTTTTGTTTTTTATTCTATTGATAAGTGCTTTGTAAAGGTCACCCGGGTCCCTTTTGATTCCAAATACTTTTGCCGCAGGATGTGCTTTCCGAGCCTCGCTTTTCCCCTCGCCTCCGAATGTAAAAACCCACTTTGCTGTCTAAGATGGCACCTTTTCTGAGTTCATATAAATCAATAGGGCTGGGAGGCAGTGAGCATGGCTAAATAGAAATATTGTTCCGGGGAAGTGAGTTGTGAAGAGGAGAGTGTGAGTGGATGTGTGTGTGTTTGTGCTGCTTAGTGCTGGTGAGCTGTGCTATTGTAACCCTGCTGATTGGATTGTGTTTGACAGATATGGAGTCCGGAGAGCGGCTGGCCTCCCCTGTGCCCACCCTGTCTGCGGCGCGCACCTCCTCCCCCGCGGCCTCTTCCTCCTCCTCCTCCTCTTCGTCGCCCGCGCCTCACTCAAAGAGCAGCCTGGCCCCGAGCCCCTCTGGACTGGCATCCACCCTCAGCAACTCTGGTGAGAATTAAACATGACTTAAAAATGTCAGAGAAGCAACCAAAAACTACTTGATACTACTCATACAGCTGCTGCTGCTACTACTACTACTACTACTACAATGACTTTATATACTGCTGTAGTGTTTACTAATGAAAGATATGTTACTAATGTTTAACATGACTTAAAATGTAATTTAAGCAACCAAAAACTACTTGTTACAACTAATACTACTGCTACTGCTACTACTACTATACCTACTTTATATACTGCTGTAGTGTTTATTAATTGAAGATGTTACTAATGTTAAACATGACTTAAAATGTCAAATAAACAACATAAAACTACTTGATACTGCTATCATTGCTACTGCTACTACTATTGCTACTGCAGCTACTTCTGATACTACTTTAATTACTTCATATACTGCTGCAGTGTTTATTAATTAAATATATGTTAGCAATAAGTTTACAATGGTCACATGACTTAAAATGTCAGCGAAAAAACCAAAAAACTACTTGATACTACTAATACTGTTGCTGCTACTACTACTACTACACCTACTTTACATACTGCTGTAATTTTGTATTAATTAAAGATATGTTACTAATGTTAAACATGACTTAAAATGTCGTATAAGGAACTCAAAACTACTGGATATCATCATTGTTACTGCTACTACTACTGCTACTACTATTGCTACTACAGCTACTTCTGCTACTACTTCTATTACTTCATAGACTGCCACAGTGATTATTAATTAAAGATATGTTACTAATAAATTCAAGGTGTCACAATTGTAATAGTATGTAATAACTGTATGTATGTATGTATGTATTTTTCAACTTTATCTTTTAGTAATACAGTATATAAAAGCAACTGATAAAAAATAGCAAACCAATTAAAATACCTTTACTGAAAAATACAGTTGTTTTCATATAGGTGGGCACATATTGATGGTATCTGCAATGTTAATGAAAACACATTAAGTTGTTTTGTTTAATGCAATCCAAACATTTTGAGAACTAAAAATATCACAAGTAACCAGAAACTTTTTCCAGACATGGTCACTCTTGAAAGCATTCACAGCTATGAGTGTGAACAAATGTCAAAATATTGATATATAGTGTTACTAAATTTGGTGATACAGTCGATAAGAGTATTTTTCTGGTATCTTTTAGCAGAAGGAAACTTGTTTATTCAATGCAGCATTTCATTGCTTTGATGATTAACATGTATTTCACGTAAACTTTGCACACGTAGTGGTTTAACAAAGAAATACTGTCGCTTAAATGTGTTTGGTTCTTAGAAAACAACATACTATGTACAATATATCGTCATGTGTGTAAGTCATGAGTATCGTATTGAATCATGAGGGGCCCTATGATTCCCAGCCCTATTCACAGCTCATTTCTTTGCCATATAAAATGACTCTCCTGCGCTATTAATAATACAGTCATTTTGTATCCAACATTGAATACACCTCGCTCCTTGCTCCGTGTTTTTATTTTTTATTTTCTCGGCTTCCTCCTTGCTTCCCTGACAGCTTGGGTTGCAATTGAAAAGCGTCTGCATTAATGAATCCCAAACAATTAAGGGCCTTCTTTTGTGTGAGAACTACACACATGCCTCACCAAGTCTCCTGACAACCTCCAGCTCTGTGGCTCCAGCTGCCTCCAAGTCAAACCCAGCACGACACTGCACTGTTGTCTGTGTGTACGTGAGTGTCTGTGTGTGTTTGTGTGTGTGTGTGTGTGTGTGTGTGTGTGTGTGTGTGTGCGTGTGTGCGTGTGTGCGTGTGTGTGTGTGTGTGTGTGTATGTGG
>KN502777.1:0-14457 GCA_000787155.1 Scartelaos histophorus | reverse complement strand
GTGTGTGTGTGTGTGTGTGTGTGCATATGGGGGTTGGACAGAGACCGCTCCTGCCTGCATGATTTAACATTCGTGAGCCCCTCATGTCTAGTCAGCCCTGTCCACCATCAGCCATTTCCTTGTATTGGTCAAGGTCATTAGGCAAAAAGCAGTCTATTTATGTCTATGTGGTGAGCGCTGTGAGTGCCAGTGAATCATTTGCTTCCATTGCCTCCTCATCGCCTAATATATCGCTCATTTTTCATAGACCTCTTAGACTGACGCTAACACTGCTAGAGCCATCTTCTCGCAACAAAATCTCCAAGAAATTGATGTGTAAAACAGATCATATAGGATTAGTTATGTTTCAGGCGCAAAAGTGTTATGCCTATCTACATTTCTTAACTCTGAAGGCTAGGGATGCACGATCTATCAAACGGAAATTGCAATGTGGTTTAGTGCAAGAATCCTACTTTTAAACTTTTACGTAACCCTTCACATATTAACATATCATAAATCTAAGCATGATTGCTGTTTGATTTTTTTTCCCCAGAATAGTTTAGCCAGTTTAAGGCCAGATTTGTCCTCATAAGAACACTATTATGGAAGCATCTGTTACATTTCATTTTTTTTGCCAAAGGTTGGGGTTAATATGAAATGATATTATTAGCTATTTATTGCATTGGGGAGACTATATCTGCGATTGTATAAAGCCATGCTCTTTACATAATATTGTGTTACAGTCAAACTGCACAAAACTTGAGCTTTATTTGTGGTTGTGCGTCTAGAAACTCCCCAGTAAATTTGATTCTCTCCCAGTGCCCACTCATCAAGCCTAATACCTATATAATAGATCTGTATCTCCCATTATATGTGTCCTCCTACATTTTCAGCCTGCCCACCCAAATTCAGCAAACTGGAACCAGGCAAGCTACCAACCATTTTTCCTTTTTCTTATCTTAGCTTTCTTCTTTTCCTCAATAAACACGCCTCCTTGATCCACATAGAAAGCATAATATTGTTGCATACTCTTTACAATTAGAGATCAGTTAATATGGTTTGCTATGTGATACTACTGCTATATCCAAAGTAGTGTTAGCATAATTTGACACAATAAACCAGACAATTCAATCATTTAAATTTCAAGTATGAATTTGACGAAAATACTGAAACCAGAGCTTTATCTGGTGTGTTTTAGGATGTGACTCATTTGCGCTACAATTTGTTGTTATATTTTACGGCAATACATTACAATTATATCTTGCTGCTTGATTTTATTCACAACTAACTTAAGAATTTGAAGCTGTCATTTGAAGCCAATGCCCTAATTTGAAAGGACATTTTATCATCCGAGTTTTCATCTTTGATTTGCTAAAAGGGCATGCAATTAATATTAAAGACAGGCTATGACCATTCCCTCAATTGTGGCTGTCCTGTCAGCAATTTTGCGTGTTTGAAAAGTCAAAACCTATTAAATATTTCATGAACAGTAACATTAATAGGGGCTTGTCACAGTTTTGTGTGAAAAAAGAAAGTATTCATATAAACAACAGAAGCACCAGTTACATCTGTAATATCTGTTGTCGTGATACACCGCCCTCACATACATATTGATTCAAGGTCCTTTGCCCGTGTACAAATAACGCTTTATGTCATGTAAACAACCAAAGTCCTTGATTCTACTACTACGACAACTACTACTACTACTGCTACTACTACTTTATACATTATACTGCTGTAGTGTTTATTAATTAAAGATGATGAATGATGAATTAAAGATGTTACAATGAATCAAACTGCTTTATTCTACTATTACTATTACTACTACTGCTACTACTACTACTACTACTACTACTACTACTACTACTACTACTACTACTACTACTACTACTACTACTACTACTAAATGAACAGAAGGCTGCGTACATGCATGTGCCAGCTCCAGTGTCAGTGTGTGCATGTGTCATTGATGAGGATATCACTTGGAGAATAAAAGCTGATCGTTGTTTGTAACACTCTCTCCTTCTGGGATCAACTCACGGATGCAATTAACTTAAATCTGTCTGTGGAAATTTGATTGACTGCAACAAACAACAAATTAATCCCCCTTCGGCAGCATCCAAACATGAAAAAAGCAGGCGGTGCATTTTGTCAGAGCGCAGGATTGAAACAGAATGAAAAAGAGGCCGAGAGATAGAGAGGGCGAGAGAGATGGGAGGTAATCCTAGGTATGTCTTCCCTGCGCCGCAAATTTTTAGATTTAATTATTTGCCTCCTGGATGCCGGCATTAATATTGAAAAGGCATTTGCAGATGTCACTTTGTGTTGCTTGGGAGAGAAAAGAAGGGGGTTGGTGCGTGGAGGCGAGGTGGGCACCCCAGGCAGGAGTGAATGCAGCGACCGGCCTTTCTGGGACTGGCTTTGCACTCGTTTATCTTTGTATCCGCCGCTCGCTGACGCTGGCTACGCGGCCTCTACATATTCAGCATATTCTAATGACATTCAAAAAGAAGCCGCAGTTGTGTTGAGGAGAGGGCCTTGGAGCCAATTTGAAGGACTATACCCTCATGTGTCACAATACGGGCACAAAATCACTAAGTTTATTTTTAACCGCAACACATATCCATCTAATATGTTTTTCTCCGCTGTGCAGCATCTGCCTAATTAAACCCCAGGCTGAATGACTTGAAAACACTGCAGTGGTGTCACTCGCTAAAATATTTCTGTGGTGTGTGTGAGAGGATGGTAGTTTGACATTCTCATCTGCACAGCGCAACACTTTCCTTTTCTTCAGTCATCACTTTTTGCATGTGTATTACCTGGTTTATGCAGAGGCATCACAGCGGCTTGCTCTCCTTTTCTGGAATAGAAATTGAATTTGCATGAAATATGCTCACACCAAATTGCATCTGACTCTGGGAGGAGGTAATACGTGGCAGTCGCCCCTGCCAGAAATGATTGTGCTCAGGAAAACGCTAGACGATGATGATGTTGATGAAGTATTCTTCTGTGCTGAAATGGGATGCCAAAAGAAGAGCAAGAGGTCCTCCTTTACAGCAGTGGTTTCTCTCACTTTCAACAATATACACGATCACTTTGTGCTCAAAGGATTGTGACAAAATCCACTACTCACATGTGATGGTTCTACGGAGAGAGAAAAACCAAAGGACCTTGCTAATGTAATTTAAGCTACTCTTAAATTATTTATACAAAATGGGAAGTACAAAATGTCTTTTATGTAAAATATATACAGGTAGTTCATCAAAAATATTTTACTAAATCTTTAGTGAGACATCCCTAGTAGTAGAATAAAGGACTGATTTCTTTCTCTTTTTTTAAAACAACTGGTCACAAAACCACATAAAGATTCATAAATTATATAAATTTCTGTATTCAAAGAAGTGTATTTAATAGCGTGATAACACAATCTAATGTCACTGATGGCTAATGCGTTTTCTTCTAATATCTAACGAACACTCACGCATCACAAGGTGCTTAGGGTGAAATAAACAAATAGCGGTAGTAGGCATAATGAGAGATAATGTGTAGTACTCTAGTTTAGCATACAACTGGTCAGGATGCTTCATGTAAACACAGCTCTGTGCTTCAAACACATTTGTTCTGAACAAGTGAGTCACCAACAGCAGAATACACCACATTTTCTTTTGAGCGCATATTTTCAGTCTAATGAGCCTGAGTTGTGTTCATTGTAAGAAAAAAGAGTTGCATTTTTTATATTGTCTTTCTTTGTGGTTAACTCACAGAGAAACTGTCAAAACATCAAAGTGTGTAATGGACCAGCTGCTTTTGTGTATTTATTGCAAACATTATCAAGCTTTGACAGTAGGCAGTGTGTTAACATTGGACTACTATAGATGGTCATAAAGATAAAAAACAGTGGTGCTTATTATGTGCCTTAAACAGCTCTGAATATCTAATTTAAAAGTTGTAAAGCTTCCTGTTATATGCAACTTTTTGAGGACTTCTTCCAATTTAGACGATATACTTCTCTTTTGTTTTCAATTGTTGTCACTATGGCACCTTTGAAACCCATTGATAAGGGGCATGTTGACCGAAGTAGGCAGTGAAACAAAATACTATGTATGTATTTTTTATGTTGTACCTTTGGTGTGATGAAAAAATTTGCAACGTTGTTATATGTAATAATTTAACTTTCAAATTGTGAAAAGAAGTGAAAATAGAGCATGAACTCAGGAAACTGAAACTCATGAATAATGTCCCTGTGTACTGAACAACACTCAGTATATTTTTATACTCAAAGCATTTAGTTATCATACATTTTTCCTGACTTAAAGGTGGATTGTGTAACTGTCTGTTGGGTGGTCTGTCACTTGTCTCCATCCACCTAAAATGTCCCGCAGTATGACCATAAGCTTATGAATCTCAATGGGGACTTGCAGGCTGAATTACAGGTTAGATTCATGGAGAGGCGACCACACTCATAGTAAGAAAGGATGTTTTTTTTAAGATATTTGACAAGATAATGGATCATTTAAACCAAAGCATTAACATCTCCATGGAAACAAACAGTTTGCCGGTCCCCTCCAGAAAAGTTACACATTGTGCCTTTAATGAATGAGATATATTATGTTAATCTGTTTTGTTTTGTTTTTTCTCCTTTTCCAGGCCGTTTGTTCGGGGCAGCGGGAGAACAGCCTTTCATTGGCTCCACATTGTCAAGTGCCTTCCCTTTGGTCAACCACCCAGCCTTCGGAGCGCTGTACACTGCCGGAGCGGGACGGCCTGAGTTCGGAGGCCTGGGGTCCTTGGGCATGTCCGCTCTGGCCGCTCACCCCCAACTAGGAGCCCTCTCTGGTAATGATAATAATATACATATATACATACATATATATACACACACACACACGCACGCACACACACACACACACACACACACACACACACACACACACACACACACACATACATACATACATACACACAAATAAAATAATCTCTTTATTATTATTATTTCTTTTTTTTTTTTATCTTTATTTAGAATTATTATTACCATTTATATTTTTTCTCTTTATTATAATATATTGTGACATGTGAGCTACTGTGTCCAAAAGAAATCGCCATGAAGATCAATAAAGTTTGTCAAAGTCTAACACAGGAAAGACAAAAAAAACAGTTCATAGAGAAAACTTAAACTTTAAAAGTTATTCTAAATTGATTGGTCTTGAGTTTTTTCTTTAAGTTGGTGAGGTGAGTGCAGTCACGGAGCTGCTGCACTGACCTCACCGGATGCTTTCTGATAATTACTGTATAATAAATGCCTCTTAATTGGTTTGATACATTGATAATTCATGTGTTTTTGCCGTTTCAAACAGAGTGGTGGAGAGCTGCCGAGGCCCATGGACGGGGAGCCGCTGCCTTCCTCCCATCTTTCATCGGGTTCCCTCCGTTTTTTACTCCTCATATTCAGCCCAACCACAGCGCCAGTCCAGTCCAGATGAGGCTGCCCAGCAAAAACAGCCACTCCCCGCCTAAAGGTGCGTGATTATACTTGTCTATGGAAGTGTTTGAATTTACAGGAATGCTAAAGGATTATGTCAGAATTTGTATCTAAACCCAAAAACTTTTTACCACCCCACTCAAAAAAATATCAAAATAATATCTATAGATACTTTGCAGTGACATCAGGCTGGAGGTGTTCTACATGTATCTCTATAGGACGAATGTTCAGCAGTTCCCATAGTGACATAATGGAAACAAAGCCAACAATGTTTTAATGTATTCTGAAATACAAAATTGATTTACACATCACATTTTCAGGAGTCTGTGATCAATACGAGCATTCATAGTCTTGTTTAGGAGCTTTATTTTCACCAAAAAGTGAGAGTGACTAACTGAAAAACTATTGGCTAATGCTAGCTATCTTGTGACTGTAATTTTCCGTGAGAAACTTGTTTATGCACACAAATCATCTCACCTGTTGTAATTCCAGCTAAGTCAGCTCTTTCTGGTCAGATTGTGTTAAAATAAAGCTCAGATTAAGTCTAACTTGAGTAACAAATCTTCACACCCTCAGGAGACGTTATTGACATTTGTTGTGCTCTTAGGCAAGACACCACCTCTTTGCATGTGCTGTCTGCAAGTATTATTGTGTAACTAGTTTAAATATTATTTATAGTACTGCTTTTTTGTCTGGTTGTTTAATTTGATCACATCAGGCAATGTTAATGTAAATTTGATGAACAGCTAATGCCTAATCATGTAGCACAACTATAACAATTTGCATTGAAAATTTAATCTCTCCCCCTCAACTATCTTCACTTGTTCCTCCACCCTCCGTCACTTTGAGACTTATTTTCAGAGATTTTAACAGCTGCATTGCTCCATTCCTTGTTTTAATCTGAGTCCTGCACTTTTTAATTTAATCATATCTTTTAATTTATCTTGTATTATGTAAACCACTCATGTTAGGCTTGTGCTTTGCCAGCATGTTCGATGAGATAAGTGTATAAATCAATATTTTTATAGGCCCTTTGCAGTTATTAGCTGTTAGTTGGGTGTTTCATTATCTTGTAAGGCTCACTGAGGACTTGAATAACAAAGTGCATATGTTGTGTATTTCTAGGAATGAATGGGGCAGTCAATGGCAGCGTGGTCTGTCCTCCATCCACACAGTCTGGGAGCTTTTCCCCAAGTCCAGCTCCAGTTCAGACTTCTGCCAAACCAACAAAGCATTCAGATCCCTCCAACAGTCACCGTAGCAGCCCCTCCACCAAGCCAGCAGGACCGGCAGAGAAGACGCATAAAACTAAAGAGAAGGTGAGAAGCAATGCTGTTTTTAACTTATTGTTTTGTTGATTTTAATTATTAGTAAAAAACGGGAGATGTAAATATGTATTATTGAGCGTTCAGCATTGAGGTTCTGGGATTGAGTGAAACTTGGACCTAGTCTCTGCAGTTTTTATTATTTGACAAAATATTCTGCACTTTGAGTTGATAAAAATATCTACTTTTAGGCTTCATTTTTTTCTTTTTTCTTTTGTTGTTTATTTCGTTTTAGTCAAACAAATATGATATTGATGAAAATGATGACAAAACATTTTACTCTGCATAATTAACACTAATCCAAACACAGCACAATACTGGTATCACTAAAATTTCCCAAACAACAGGCTTGAAAATGTATGCTAATTGATTCTAAATGATTATAGCAGAACAATCAAATGCGGAAAACAAAATTGTGAATGCATATATTTAAATGAAGCAAAAGTAACAGTTATTTTTAGTCAACTGTCCTACTTTATTGTCATATTTTAGTTTGGAAAAAGCTAAAACATTACGCATTATACAATCAAATGAGATAGTTTGTTGTTCTCTTTTGATTCAGAAGTCACGTAAGAAGCCAGCAGACGGCTCCACAGCCAGCCACAGTGAATCGGGATCTTCCTCCGACATTTCCAGCGATGGGTCCCTCAGCAGCGACCTGGAGGATCTGCCCGAGGACGATGAAGATGATGACGATGAGGAAGATGACGAAGAGGACGAGGACAAATCCAGTGAACTTTTGGACTCAGACAAACGAGCCAAGAAAAAATCTAAAGTAAGACAAAACATACCATAGTTATATCAGAGTATGACTGAAATATTTTAGGTAATTGGTCTGCAAACCTCATTAAATGGCAGATCCTACTAAAATTCTGATACACTAAACCAGGGGTCTCCCACCTGTAGCTCAGGAGCTTAAGGATTTCTTAATCATTGTTAACACAGTGGGACAAATATATTTTATCAATAGCTTTTTCCTCATATTGTGCCGCTATTTTTAAAACATGTTTTTCATAGATTTTAGTTTTATTATTATTATAAAAAGTACTAGATTTTTCAATTTAGACGCAATGAGACAAATCAAACAGAGAAAGCACAGGGAACATTTTAATATCTGTATTTTTGCATTTTATTGTTTACAACTTAACACTGCACACACTCATACCACCAGCAGCAATCAAAAATAACTGTGGACAGTACAAAGCTAGCAGGCCACACGGTGCACTCTAGTGTTTTGCCTCCTAGTATCTTCATGCCCTGCGATAAAATAATTGAATGAATTATAATAAATTATCATGGCTAAAAGTGTTCTTTCTCAGAATGTGTTAATTTCTCCTCAGGTTTTAACTCAGAACAGTGCGAAGACAGACAAACCTCTCTCTGCAGCATCCACAGCAGAGGCCCAGGCAAAAACCCCGAAGGTCCCATCCACCCCTCCAACCCTGGTGCCCTTGCCTCGCTCGGTTTCGCCCCCCGCCTCGTCCCAAACCTCACCACTGGCCCTGCACAACTCCAGGCCCCGCACAGAGCAGCACTTCAGTGTCATCCAGTCCACAGGTTTGGCTGCCAACTCGAAGCCCATGGCACTGGTAACGCACAGGGAGACTTCCCCATCCGCCTCCCCCATCGCTCTCACCACATCCCCCAAAGCTCTGTCCCGCACGGTGTCCCCCAAACTGGTGCCCTCCTCGTCCCCGCAGCGCCTGCCCCTTTCCCTGTGCTCGTCCCCCAAACCCCTCTCTGTCCCCTCTCCCCCGCGCTCCACCCTCCCCATGTCTACCTCCCCCAAACCCTTCGCTCTGACCTCGCCGGTAACAAGCTCCCAGAAGCGGACTCTAAAGCCACCTCAGCACGCGGCGGGAGGCAAGCCCAGCAAGAGGAAGCTGCTGGAGGCATCACTGGCGCAAATCAATGAGTTCAGGCTCAAACAGGTATGGCCACTGCTTTTAGAAGTTATTCACATGAAAAGTACCATGAAATACCATTCATATATATACGTATACTTGAACCTTTTTGCTCTCAGCTTGATACATTAGTCACTGGTCTAAACTCTTTCCGCTAGTGAAGTTTATGGAGGTCTTAAAGGGCCTGTATTAGGTTATTTTCTGATCTTTGTTTTAATGTTGTTTTCTCCTCAAAAATCTTCTTTTTCTCTCAGACGAAAAAAAATAAAATAAAATACATGTGCTCCACTGTGTTTTTAAACTCCATACACCTTCACTAGAATAATTTAGATACGTTCACCCCTGGAATAGCTGTTAACTTGGAAACTACCACTTCATGACATCATAAGGTGAAACTGAGAATGTTGAGCTTTCAAGATATAAACAGACTAATAATAATAAAGACATGTATGAATGAAACAAAACACTACTCCAGGTATGTTTTTGTGGAGGTAACAACATTGTAACATGTTCACAAGAGTTAATTGTGTAATATGGGACGTTACAAAATTACTATTGGAGATATTGGTATGTGCCTTATGCATTCAGTTTGTGTCCTGACAATAGAAGATTACTTTCAGTTTTATATTTTCATTCCATGACTCACTGTTTCAAGACAGTGTGAAGACCTTGTAGCAAAATGTCAGTATAACACACCAGGTTAATCGAAATAGAAAAATATTCAGACAAAAGAATATTTTAAATTATTTCAACAAATGTCAAATTTGATAGATGTATTGTTCCATTCTTTTAATTATTAGCATCAGGCACATTTTGGGGAGGGACTAGAGTTTGTAAACCCCTCCAGGATATCTATTCTATGCTATTACACATAATAGCCATACACATTCAACTCATGCCTGGCCAGACAAACCACACAGTTATATGTAGGAGGGACTGGCAGGTAAGGCAAATGAATGGCAATAGCATTACTGTGTTCATATTTACAGATTGAAGTGGTCCACTTGATTCTTAGCTGCTAAAAAAATGAGCGACAACAGTGTTAGTTAAACGGTTCGCAAGATGTTGTTTTATTCTGTCGAAATAGTTTCCCCTTTTCAGTTTCACAAGTATAGAGAAGTTTACAATGAGCCAAATTCCCCCTGTGGTTTCAGCACTGTACTGTATTTCATGGTCTGTGAAATTGATTTGTTTCACTCCATGTCACATCCAGTATAAAGTGCATGTTACAGTCCGACCCGTGTGTGCTTAAATACTGATCGGCTGAACTGTCACCAGTGTTCAAGACAAACATGTCCATCTGCATGATTCTAACTATGATTCTAACGATGATGGAGCTTTGCACAGTAATTACGATTTCGGAGGCGCTCAGGGTGCGTTTGAGGGCTTGTCTGAGTACAATGCCTTTGGTTATTGCATTTATGTTTGCTTTGTTTTGCAAAGTGCAGCTTAGGCACAGTTAACTGTACTAGTGTAAAGCATTGTAGTTTTGTCACCTGCTCAAACAATCAACAGTGATGCAAAGTGACAGCTAGAGCACTTTGTCCTATTTCTATTCTCATTTTGCCTAACCTTTTTGTTCTCTCTGCTGCCTCCCTCCCTTCTCCTAAATCTCTCCCACTCAATCCCATTTTTCTTCTTCTCTTTCCCAGACCCTTGGGTCCCAGGGGCAGTTGTTCCCGGCTGAGCTTAAAAAGCAAACGGGACCCAAGTCTCCCAAGAGGACTTCTCTGTCTCCACTGCCTCCCGTGCCTGCTCCCCAGAACAATCACTCCAACCTGTTCCTCTCCAGTGCTCTGCTGGGTCTCCCCGAACCCCACCACCCCAATGGAGTCATCCAAAGCACCACTCAGGACGCACCTTTGGCCCTCATCACCAAACCACGCAAAGACTCCACCCCCCAAGGCAAGTCGCCTCAGTGCGACTCTGATAATGGGTCAATGCCTGTCAATCTGAGCACAGGGGCCAGCCGCACCCAGTCACAGCCCCCCACTACCTCACCCCATGCCACAGGCCATGGATCCAGAAAGAACAAGAGCCTTCTGGGTAAGGGACACAGCCTGGGGCTGGGGCAGGCACAAGCGGACGCTTTAGCCGCCTGGAAGGGCCTTCCCCAAAACCACTTGGTCCAGTCTCTGGTGGATTTGTTTCGAGGAGGAGAGTCTGGGATTGGGATTCCTGGGGTCAGTATCCCAGGAGTGGGGATACCGGGAGTGGGGCTCCCAGGGACATGTAACCCCACAGCGGGACTCCCTGCCAATAAGGAATCAGACGACTCTGGAGACGACGATGATGATGAAGACGATGATCTGGAGGAGGAAGACGAGGAGGACTCTGATGACAGTCTGTCAGGTCAGTCCTTTTACACAGTGCTGCAGACATCACAGATATTTTATGATACATTTACTCACATGCTTCAGTCCAACACTGAACTCCCCACAGTGGTCCCAGCGCAGTCAGTCTTTACAGTTGTAGAACTAACGTCACTCCTTTGTTTCAGAGTCTGACAGTAACTCTGACAGTGACATCTCTGGAAAGAAAGCAAAGGAGCTGAAGCTGCCGTCTGGATCCAAAAAGGAGTCCTCATCCCGCCGGCTAACCAAAGGCGCAGAACTACTGAACACCTCATCCAATCACACAGCCACCAGCTGCTCCCCCCTCAACCTGCAGGTGATCAAGAGCCCCATCGTCTCCAGCTCCAGTGCCTTGGCCTATCACAGCTCTCCAGGCTCCTCCTACAGCCTGGCATCTCCATTAGGTAATGCACCAAACACAGAAAACAAAACACAAGATTGACTGGAACAGCAGCAGGCCTACGTAAGGCTATCATAATTCAAAGATGGCTATGAGAGCAGTGCTTTAGATTCTTGTGGCCTAAGCAGAGTTCTGAGATCCTGTAGGGGCATGCTCAGAGCCCTGACAACTTGTTTGGCACAGTCACAAGGTTAATTTCCGCCTTCCTGTGCAGTGGAGAGATTACACAGATCAGAGGAAAGAGGACATATGTGGAGCAGTCAGGAATGTACCAAACCCACATTCATGCCTCCACTTTGCTTCACTGCAAGAACACACAATTTAAGAAATAAAGTTGCATTATTATTATTATTATTATTTTTTTTTTTTATTATTATTTTGCTATTACCATTTTGTATTACATCTGTTTTTTATGAGTGCAATGGATCATATTGTTGTCTGTCGTGTAAATTTTTCTGTTGCACCTAAATGCAACACATAACATAGCACATAACACATGAAATTATTTACATGTATGATACTGTAATAATGTATTTATTGTATTCCTTCCAGGATTAGTCAAAAAAAAGCGAGTGATGGATGAAAAGGACTTGATGCTGCCTTTGGAGTTGGGGTGTGTTTATTGTTACATGTTTATTTAACTTGGAGAAAATCTTTTTGCATTAATTATTCCTAATAAATGATTCTGCTTTACTGCTCACAGATGGAGGAGAGAAACAAGAATCAAATCAGTGGCAGGACGTCCCCAGGGAGACGTGGCCTACTATGGTCCTTGTGGGAAGAAGCTGAGGCAGTACCCAGATGTGATGAAGGTACTTGAGACGCCGCAGTAGAGTCTGTAATCAAAGATACATGAGGCAAATGTTTAAGCAAACTAGAAAGGCTGTTTTCCTCCTGCAAGTGTGGGCCGTAAAGACAATTGCATTTAGGGGGTGGTTTGTTTTTTCTTTTTAAAT
The DNA here is from genome assembly GCA_000787155.1 of Scartelaos histophorus. Lineage (NCBI taxonomy): Eukaryota > Metazoa > Chordata > Actinopteri > Gobiiformes > Gobiidae > Scartelaos > Scartelaos histophorus. The sequence goes on along the minus strand of KN502777.1, from coordinate 2,060 downwards.
GAGATGGCTCCTCTTCTGCTTTGCACAAACAAATGCTCATGTATCTGGATATCTCTGTGCTCTTCCCTGCTGCACTCCAGCCCTCTCTGTCCATCCCACTTCCTCATAGTGAGAGATCTTAATCTAGAATCACTTTGTGCTACTATTTTCACCCCTCCTTCCCAAAATTTTGATTAATTCTCCGTGTTGGGATGCACAACTTTGGTTCAATTCAAAGTTTATTACTGCAGTTTACTGTGTTCACAGTAATCTAAACTATAACAAGTGTTAAACTTGTCTTTGAAAGTAAAGGACAAACTGAGAAGTGTCTAGCGGCTGACAGCCACTGACTGTTAGCTTTAAGTAGGCAGTAAAAGCTGAGCATGGCCATGATAAATAGCAAAGGGCCTGAATTGTGCACCCCAAGGTCGAACCCGTTTCTCCTGAGAGCTTTTGCTCTTTTTGTCCCCTGGCTTTTATGATCATTAGTCGCACTGCACAGTTGTACAATGTAACATCTAGTGCCTCCAAGATGCTTATCAATGTCGCTAAATTCACAATTTTTCTTGCCTAAACCAACGCCAATATTATTTTCTTTTCTGTAGTATCTATCCAGAAATGGAATAAGTGGCCTCACGCGTGATAATTTTAGCTTCAGTGCAAAGATAAGGGTTGGTGACTTCTATGAAGCCAGAGAAGGACCCCAGGTGACTGCCTTTCATCTCTCTCTCCCTGATCCCTGTTCATCTTTTCATCTAGAGGCAGGCAAAGCTCCAGTCGCTGTCGGCAGGGCCAGAGCCAAAGCCCTCAGTAGCTTTAGTCCACAGACCTCTCACTGTGCATGGAAACATATAATAATACCATGATGTTACTTCCACAGGTGACCACCTGATATACAGTATGCCATGCTTTGTGTCCTGAACAAAAGGATAGAACACACATTGTGTTTACTGCTCACTGTAAAGTACAAAAACTAGATCATAAAACATATGATGGTCTGTTCTGAGGCCCTTTAAGGACAGGTCGACTGTGATAAACTCTTCATCATTAGATTACCTCATGTAATCACAATCTTAACTGTAGCATCCAAACACTATCTGTGTCCATGTACTTGATACACTGTAAAGGATTATTGTAAGATACACTTATCCACATCTAGAGTATGAAATTGCAGTATGATAGTAAATGATTACTGCCTAGTTAGGTTCATTTAAAGTCATTATAATCTTACATTGTTTCATTGCAGTGTTCTTTACCGTTTTTCCCTTTGCTTCTGTAGGGATTACAGTGGAGCCTGTTGAAGGAAGATGAGGTCATTCCTCGTATTTTGGCAATGGAGGGTCGGCGGGGACGACCTCCGAACTCCGAACGTCAGTTAGGACCCGACGGTGCCAAAGGTCCCAGACGAAGAAAGGGACGACCCCCAAATGTGGGAGACCCCTTAGTACCAGAGGGGCCCAGTCCTAGTGAGGTCAAGCTTTTACGCAAATTAGAGGCACAAGGTGAGCTCCCAGAACAATCTCTGAAATGGACTCTTTGAATGTGGTTTAGACACTGTGGATGTTTAGTACACTGTGGATATTGTGTTCTGGGAAGCATTTAGAGTTCTGTGTACATTTCTCACTGACAATGCAAATCTCCCTGCTGTGTGCAGAAATAGCCAGACAAGCTGCCCAGATGAAACTGATGAGAAAACTGGAAAAGCAAGCACTGGCGCGTGCAGCCAAAGAGGCCCGGAAACAGCAAGGTAAACTAAATCTTCTGTGCTGTTAACATACGCCGAAGTCTGAAAGGAATGTAGCAGTGGTCTTTTATATGGCCAGTTTTCAGGATTGCTTTCATCTAAATAGGTGTAATATAAAGACCTGCATTGCCTCTGGGCCACTGCTGCCTCTAATATAGTCTTTGTATGTATGTCCATGTTTATATAAATCACTTGAAAGCACAGGCTTTAATCTTCCCTCAGCTCTAATCTTTTTCTCTCATATACCTCAAACATTATGCATGCACCTTTTGTTTTTTCTTTGTGCACAAGATGAAATATGAAAACGTATACATACCTCTAGAGACGGACATCCGAG
>JACN01144214.1:0-21201 GCA_000787155.1 Scartelaos histophorus | reverse complement strand
TTGACAGAATGAAATTTTTCTTTGCTACCGATTCTGTCTGGACGATAAGGGATTACACAGACAAAGCCAAAAATTAGGAAAAAGAAAGAAAAGAAATAAATATTCGCTATTTATTTTAGTAATTAACTAATTTTTTCCATCTTTTTAACAAAAACTAAATAAATTCTTTCCGGTGTTGGAATGTTGCTGACTTTACTTTACCCTTTTCGTCATAGTCCCTGTAAGTTTTCTGCACCCAGAGGTTTACAGAGTGACCCAGGGCAAAACCAGGGGTGGAGAGAAGGTACCAGCGAGAGAGGATCGAGTTAATGGTCTTGCATCTTCCTGGCAGCATGTCAATAATGGCTCTGATCACATTAAGTAAAGAGTCCATTAGCTCATTCTCTTTCCTCCAGCCCGGTGCACGGCCAGCGCACAGGAGGAGCTGAAAGGCGCTCCTAATGCAGTGTGTCTGCTTCTTACAGACACCTTTATCTGCTCCCCCGAAAACAAAATGACTCGGGGAGGTTCGCGTTCGCCGTCGTCCATTATCCTTTCAAGTCTTTTTCCCTTTAGCGCGGTGACAAAGTGCTGTGTGGGTTCTTTTGATTGGCCGTGAATGTCCCTTTTACACTTTACATCCGCGTCCGTCTTTCTTCAGTCAAAACATAACGTACGGTAGCTGCTTCGGGTCACTCCTTTTTTTTTTTTTTTCATATTATTTTTAAACTAGCGATAACGGATTGCCGGAGAATATTGAATGCCTCATAATATTAATGCATTCATACTCCCATTCCCAAGCTGGTACGAAGCAGGGCAAGAAATATGTGAAATGTTTTGCACAGTGGGCGGCAGTGCTTCAAATGGCGAAGGCTTAATCATGAAGTTCGCGGTTCGATCGCAGCTCCGGTCACTGCTTACCGTTGTATCCTTGGGCAACGCACTTAACCCTAACCCGTGATTATAATTCTGCCGCAAATTTCTCTGATTTAGCCAAGATTTTGAAAGTTATAACTGGTTATTCGTCGTGTTTTCAGGTTTATTATCTGCTTACTTGTTCTGAGGCTGCTTAATTCTGGTTTAGAGGTGGTTTATTTTAAAATAACTTGGCAAGTAAAATGATCTGACCATGCAGCAAGACAATTTCACTAATTTTAAGTCATTTTCTGTGTTTATATGTTAAGTTTTTTTGCAATCTACACAAATGAGCTCATCTTATCCCATGTATATCAGGTTAAAAAGAGAAATTACATAAGCTCATATTATCCTATGTATATCAGGTTAAAAAGAGAGATGACATAACTATTTGGTAAATTTTGGACAATTTTATGACTTCCTTAGCACTTCCTTATTCACTTGCTTATGTCGATTTAACATTATACACTCTTAAGAACGTCCATTTTTGTAGTTTAGTTGTAATACTTAAGTCTGATTTAGTATTTTGCGTAAAAAAACGTTTTTATACGTTGATTTTATTTATAAATACCACCATATTTTTCCATTTAAAATCTCGCTTGTGTTTCTATAGCAAGGCAGCATAACATTGACTATATTCAAATCATGAACATATGCATCCGTTGGCACCGGGCCTTCGCCAAAACAGTAATGAAGATGCGCAAATACGAAGATTTGTCTGACCTCCTTTGCACAGCACCACCGACACACACATGCACACACGAGACGCACACATAAGCCCAGTCTTCGTCCACCTCACTGCTCACCATCGGCCCTGGAGGGAGCATAACGGCCCCTACATCTGTCCACCAGGCCCCCGCTCCGCAGAACCTGGCTGCCGTATCCACACCACGCATATCACACGAATCATCCTCAATTAATGTGAACCTTCTTTTCCGAGGCGTCCCCCCTGGCTCCGTACTGGCCCCGCTGATTTCTTTCATTTTTTACACGGTTACTACGGTTTTCTTTTACAGCTGGTTAAGGCGATCCGGCGTTATTGTGTTCGCTTCGTGAAAGGAGACAGGGAATCAATACATCAGGGGTAGACGCAGACACCTCTCACATGTTAGAGCTGTGATATACTTCGTCAAAAAAGAAAAAAAAAGAAAGAAAGGAGCGGGGTGGTTTCGTTCCGCGGCGAAACAAGGTCCGAAATGGGTTCCATGTGGCGCCCCGTCTGCACCTCCACTGGGCAGCGGCCAAAGCTCTGTCCTCTTCACTTTTAAAAGATGCAGAGGGACAGATGTAAAATGAAAGAAGGCGGTGGAGGGTCAGGGGGTTCGGATGAATAAGGGGTGACGAGGCCCTTTCAAAATGATAGGGTTTTGAAAGAAATCATAAACAAACTGAGAAAGAACCGCCTGGAAAATGGGATGCTGATGTCTTTTAAGAATCCCGCAGTATTGTTGTGGCGTGACCTCTAGAAAACAACTGACATACGCTCGTGAATTTTTAAACCAAAGCTGTAAGTTAAATAGACACTGCAAAAAGAAATATGGAGGCGAGTTAAAATGACTTAAATGAACAGTTGTTTTTCTTATCTCAAATGCAACAAGCTTGTTCCATTGGTAGATAATTTTATTTGTCAAGCGAAATCATCCAAAATTACCCCAGTTATGATGAAACTTTCTTAATTCAAGTGGCTAGATTTGAGTTTTTGTTGTGAAGTGAAGAGCTAGTGCTATATAAGGCTACATATACTATCAATACCATAAGACTTTAGTTTCAGGAATGACTTACGCACAATAGTTTTACTTCTCAGCTATGTTATAACACAATTCTTCATGAAACGAGATGTTTAAAGGTGAATTTCTTTTGGAGGGTCCATCAAATGCTTTTCTCCTTGGATATTTTATTGATTTGCCTAGAATTTTTCACATTATGGTGTTTAACCTTCTTATCTTCATGGAGATTAACCAGACCAAGTTACAGATCAGATCTGTGGAGTCAGAATGCCTGTTTTTCTAAGTGTTTTAGAGCTATAATTTGAGCATGACATACTGTATCTATAGAACTAAACCAACCAAAAAGTTAGTTAGCATTTCTTTAAATATTAATAATAGTGTTGCATTAAATTAAATCACGATTGGCCAGAAGATTTATTTGAATATACAGTAGCCTCACATCTATGTACAAAGAAAATCTGACCAGCTACACATTAGAAAACACATCCCACAACAAGTAAGGTCACATCCTAAAGAACCAGCTCCTCTGATGCATGGATCTTGAATAGAGATTTTCCAAAGATCAGAGAGCAAATTTCAACCTCCATGATACTTACAAATGTTCTCCATCCACGTCCGGACTGGGGCTTCTGATTTCCCTGTGGTCCATCACGGGGGGAGGCAGCAGTTCTGGTTGTTCACACATGACCTCTGACCTGCCACTGCAAAGCCAATGGGGGTGCAGCTGGTGCCCTGGGATCGCCGCCCTCTGATGTGATGCTCCAGGCGATCGGCTCTGGCTCCGCCCCATCCCCCGTGGCACCCCTCGCCACTAGATCTTCTGCATTATTCATAAGACCAGGCGCTGGAGTACAGAATATGGAAAAGACAGTGCCAAAGGTTCAAGACCTTCTCAGATCACAAGGAACTTCTGCTTAACCTCCCTTGAAGTGGCAAACATAAGGATAGAGGGTTTTTTTGAGGAATGGGATCTGAAAGCGGGGCCAGAGATCAATGGGGAATCCTCCGAGGCCCGGTGGAGATCGCGTTCGCCGCAAGGTGATTGGCCGATCAATGCGGTTCCGATGGTCGGACCTGCCATCGTGAGTAGTGATCGCTCCCTCCGCAAATGATACAGTCTCGGCTGCGTATATGTAAATGCGGCGCCTCCGGGGTCATCCCACACAGGCAGCGCGCCCGTACACGTCGTCATTCCGGACGTTAACATGATGTAGTATGATGCGATCTGTGACAAAGTCTGGAAGAGGGAGCAGAGGCCAGGTCAGAGGTGGCCGGCATTTTTCTTGCGCGGAATTGCTCGTATCACATCGAAGCTTTCGGACGGAGAGCATCGCCTGCGTATGATCGGTGATGATTGCGGCGCTACGCATTTGTACATGTTAAACCGCTAATCCCCCAACACACACAGAGCGACCTCCTCGGCTCCACCAGCAGGCTTTTAATAGAGCTTTACACATAACCTGCTAATTGCGTAATTACCTGATTTGTTTGAACTGACAGCGGTGCCCTGGCCCGTGACAAGACCATCATTCGCCCGTCCTCATTGTCAGCAATTTGCAATGTAGATGCCCGGCTCCACGCCCACAGCAGCGGGCCCAGCAGCGCCGTATTAGAAACCCGATGAATTAAGAATGTTCCGCAATGCCAACGCGATGAATAAATACAGCCGAGGCAATGAAGGCAGGCAGATAAAACAAGCTAACAGCAGCGCGCCGTCGTCCAGATAAAGTGGGTACCCCCCTGTCTCCGCGCTGTAATTATTGGCTAATCGGCATTAACCTGGCATAGAGAGGTTTCGCCGGATTGTTTAAAGGACTCTTGGATGCATAATGACAGACTAATATGTCATAGCAATGGGGGAGAGGGGGGAGGCAGTGGATTAATGAGACTTTATTGAAAGGAGTGTACAAGAAGAGGTGGGGCTGCTCTGGAAAATATATAAGCCAAAGAGGGCCACATTAAGCTAATTGTGGATGAGTGCCTACGTGTAAAAGTGCTTCTAATGGCGTATTTATTTCTCTTTCACAATAGCAGAGGCTAATGCAGGGAGTGGACCGGAGAGACGCAGCGCCACTGTGTTTTTGTCCAAAAAACTGGTGTTAATTCATTTCACTTCTCGGTTTATTTGATTTAAACGCTTGATAGAAATGGTCCGTTGGTGAGATCGGTCGTAACTGAGACGGTGCGCGGGGAGGAAGAGTTTGTGTCGAAAAGATTATGATTAAAATATTCAAAAAATATACTTTGCTGATTGACCCCGTCCGAAATTCAACTGACCGATAAATGCGAGAGTTGAAGGCGGGGTGCAGGTCGTAACCCTCCCGCCGAGCTCCTCTGAACTTCGGATTGCAAGTTATTCCAAATCATATTAAGTTTTATTCGTCTTTTAGCCTTTATTTGCAAGACGAGAAGTTAAAATGCGTCGACAGACAAATGACGGATATTTTAACTATTAGTTCATTTGATGGGATAGTACCTGAGTTAAACGTTATAATATTTTTTACATCAGTTAAGTCGCATTTTGTGAAGAAAACAAAAAGCCGGAAAAAAACAGGAAGTAGCTGTGAATTTCAATAATTTCATGTTTTCTATCAAAAATACTGTCATCTACTCTACAATTTACGCATTTTTTGTGACAATTTAAACATTTATTCAGCAAAATAAGTTGTGTCCAATCAGGAAGTAAAATTATAGCCACAATCTTAAATCTAATCATCTTTACTGTGTTAAATAGTTGCAATTTATTTCTTTATCTAATATATTTCCTCACTCAAACGGTTTTCTTACCAGACACTCATGTAACAAGTGAAATTGTTTTGACTTCTCCACTTTTGATGTAGTTAAATTTTTCTTTAATTGTAATATATTTAGAGATTCACTTTCTAATTTGCTTTTATTTTTTGTTTCAATTAAATCAAATGGAAGTACTAATGCCCAGGTGGCCCTGCAGTATGAAATAACAGTGGCCAGGCTAGAATTGAAAGTCATACCTCCGGGCTAAACTCCACAGCGCACACAGAATGAAAGTGTAAAATGTTTTTTAATGTATATTTAACAACAAATACCCCAGTGACTATTGATGTTTGGTCTCAGAAGAGTCTATTTCTCCAGTATATCTGAGGGCATCATATGAAACCACTCACACTTTTATTCTGTGTTTTTCTTCCTCTGCTCTGCTCTCTCTCTTTCTTTCTCTCTCTCTTCTTCTTTCTCTCTTTCTCTTTAAACATTTATCTTGTGTTTTCTCCTTACAGGCCCTTTGTGCTTTGTGATGTTGGTTTTTACTGCTTTTTACTCACTAGAGCTGCCATTTATCTTTTATCCATGCCAGCGCCAGGAGCACATCTCATGTTAACATTTCATTGACACTAATTGTCACCGCTTGTTTTATTTTCTGTTGTCACTTGCAGCTCATCCCAATGGAATAAGTGCAGCATATGTCTTCCTTGCGCGCACTCTAGTCCAAAGCCACATATTTGATCATCTACAATGCAGTTAAATGCAATATTTTCTATTTATTCATAATCACCGAGCTAGACTTTTCCCACAGCATTGTCCCGTTCATCCCGGGGTGTTTGAGTGCCCGTAGATGTGGGACAAAGGAAATGAATGCAGGAAGATGTGGTAATGGTTGTCATTAGTGATTGTATTATGTCTGCTGGCCACACACACTCTAGCCTCAGGTTCCCTTTGTGATCAGAGGGAGTCCCAACACAAGTTCACTGCATGAAAAAGCACTCATGTCACAGAACCATAATCCACTGCTGGGAGTGGACACCTGCAGTGTAGCTGCATCTCATTTCCCCATCACTGGATAATATTATTCACCAAGTCTTTACTCAATGAATAAACAGGAAGTGGTGTTTGGAAAAGCGCGACACTGCATAGACAGGATTTGGACAAACCTCTGTGAGCCGCCTGTCGCTCCAGGGGCCTCTGAATTTCATAAGCTGTAAAGCTTGCCCTCACAAACTAACCCCTGCTCTATGTTCTCTTTTGACCACACTGATTATGCACGATCAATAATGTTTGTATTTTTGTCTTCTCTTGTCTCTTCTGGGGTCTTTAGGATGCTGCAGGCAAGGTCCTGGACCGCTGGACCATCATGTCTCGAGAAGAGGAGATCATCACCCTGCAGCAGTTCTTGCGCTTTGGTGAGACCAAGTCCATTGTTGAGCTGATGGCCATTCAGGAGAAGGAGGGTCAGGCCGTCACCGTCCCCTCCTCCAAGACCGACTCCGGGATTAGGACATTCATTGAGAGTAACAACAGAACGCGCAGCCCCGGGCTCATCACACAAATGGAAAACAGAAGCCCGTCCAGCATCCATCATTTCGAGAACATCCCCAATAGCCTTGCCTTCCTTCTGCCCTTTCAGTACATCAACCCAGTCTCGGCCCCCATGCTCGGCTTACCTCCCAACGGCCTGCCCATGGAGCAGTCTGCTCTGCGGCTCCGAGAGCCCTCCCTCCCAAACCAGGGCGAGCAGGTGGAGACGAGTGAATCAGAAGTGTCCTTGTCTCCTTTCCGCACAGGCCAGAGTCCGAGCCGAGGAGGTCTGGGGCCTTTAAACAACATAGAACCCAAGACGGAGCCCAGTAACAGAGCCTCCCCCATCTCCCCCACCCCCTCGCAGCAGTCACAGCTTCAGTCACAGTCCACGCCTCAGCCCCAGCCCGGACCTCAGTCCCAGAGTCAGACGCAACAGCCCAGCAGCCTGACAGACCCACAAGTCCATCATCACTTTGCCAAGGAAGAGCAGAATAAAAGTATGTCGCATCCCTCCTTCTCCTCCAAAATGCACCGCATGCGCCGCATGGGGGCCACCTCACGGAAAGGGCGCGTTTGTTGCAACTCTTGTGGCAAAACCTTTTATGATAAAGGCACTCTTAAAATACATTACAATGCTGTACACTTAAAGATCAAGCACCGCTGTACCATTGAGGGCTGTAACATGGTGTTTAGTTCACTCCGTAGTCGCAATCGTCACAGTGCCAATCCAAACCCACGGTTACACATGCCAATGTTACGCAACAACCGCGATAAAGACCTTATCCGTGCCACTGGTAACTCTGGGACACCTGTCATCTCAAGCACCAAAAACGGAGGCTTTACTCTGACCAGCCCCGGCAGACCCCCTCTGGGCTTCACCACACCCCCGGTGGACCCCCTGCTCCAGTCCCCTCTGCAGAGTCCTCTGGTGTTCCCGTCTCTGAAGTCAGTGCAGCCGGTGCAGCCTGTGCCTCCTTTCTACCGCACACTCCTGTCGCCCGCGGACCTGGTGAGTCCTCCTGTGTCCCTGCCCACCAGCCCCATCCTGCCCACCACCACCAACAGCACCACCCTCATGGACCAGCAGCAGCAGCTCCTGGCCGCAGCGGCTGCAGCTTCACACAATAACGTCCATCTGTCAGAAGCAGGGGCCATGTCACACCGTTTACCCACACCCAGTGCCAACCATGAGGGCACCATGGGCAACAGTGACCCCACACCCAAAAAGAAGCCTCGTAAGTCCAGTATGCCAGTGAAGATTGAGAAGGAAATCATAGACGTGGCAGATGACTATGAGGACAAAGATGAGGACGATGATCACATCCATAACCACCATCACCACTCGTCCTCCCTCCTCCACAACAGTCTCAAGATGAACGGAAACTGTCATAACAGCACAGGGAACCACAGTGGAGGCAGCGGGCAGCAGTCCCCCTCTCAGGACGAGATGAGTCCAGGACTGGCTCTTAGAGGCATCATGAGGAGTGATGAAGAGTGTCGGGATGGAGCGGGCAGTGACAGCAGAGGAGACCTCAGGAGCACCGGAGACCTGCGCTGTATGGACAGTTTCACATCAGAGGATCAGGACCACGAGAGAGACTTTGAGAATGAATCTGAAAACTCAGACTCCAAAATGTTCTACCGCGATGAGATGATGGATGTGGAGGATCAGCACAAGCAGCACAGACTGGGGAGGGGTCTAGACAAAGACATGGACGACGAGGTCGGTGAAGATGGACACTTAAAAGAAAACGAAGGCAAAGGCCACTTGTCCCCATCCCCACATCAGCCTCCCATCAAGATAAAGGAGGAGCTGAGTGACCCCACCTACGACATGTTCTGCATGGGACAGTACGGCCTCTACAACGGAGGCATGGCAGCAGCTGCTGCAGCGGCTGCCAGTATGGCCGCTCTGCACGAGAGCTTCATCTCCTCCATGGGCTACGGTGCCAGCCCACCCAAGTTCCCCACTTCACAGTCACCAGATGGAGACCCCTGCTCAAGCCCTGACCCCAAGATCTGTTATGTATGTAAGAAAAGCTTCAAGAGCTCCTATAGCATGAAGCTGCACTACAAGAACGTGCACCTCAAAGAGATGCACGTGTGCACTGTGGCTGGCTGCAATGCTGCTTTCCCCTCTCGACGGAGCCGAGACAGGTCAGTCACACAGACCCAACTCAGCTAATCACTCTTTACTAATCTCTTTTAGGAGTACTGTACATTTTAGGAGTTTTACCAACATGTTTAGTATGGGAGTAAAAGTAAATTTCATAAACTACTTTTAAAGTGAGAAAACAGTTTATTGCTATATCACAGAAGTGTCTGTACTTGTTAACATCAAAATGCACAAAAGACAGGATCAGAGACATCTGCTGTGTGTCAAGTCAAAGTTGAGCAGTAGGTGTGAGGGGGGAATGTCTCATATTTGCACCCTCCATCTGCACAGGGCTGTGCACCTGCCCTCTCTGCATCACCCTGTCACTGACAGGTGAAGCCGCATATATTAGCAGAGGTTTGTCAAACCGCTGCATGTATTAGCACATCAGGAGGTGAGGCCAGCATTGATCACCTGGGCTTGTTAGCACATATCAGTCCCACACTCCATACACTGCACTAGAGCTCCTGCACAGTCACTTAACACTGCTAATGCCTTGGGCTCGCTGAAGATAGGCCTTAAAAACAGAAAAACAGAAGTGAAGAATAGAAGTGCCTTACAAACAAATAAAGGAACTAACCTAGAAGACACATAAGTCTCATTTTAAGGCTCATAAGGTCTAGAGTCAGTCAGTGAGCTGCAGAGGCTGCACCACCACAGTCTAACGACGAGCTGGAGGTGCTGGGGTTCAGGTCGTGACGATTCAGATCAAAGTCCTTATAGGATTAAACCCACTGGAAATGAGAGACCCACGTGAGGCTCATTCTGCTTCCTGACTGTATAATTGTCTTGAAAGCAAAAACACCAAATTATACATAAAAAAACATGTGCAATGTGTTTGTAATTAAGAATAAGTCAGCCTTAAAATTGTTATCAGTAAATGCTGCATTTGATCTGAACATCCGGGGGACACAATTACATTATGTTTATGGAATTTAAAATAGAAATCTTACATTTCTTTTATGATGCTGCCAAAAAACACAAAAACCTGTCCACTTCAGTTTACTCTTGCGACATGTTTATTATTATCGATTAAAGGAAGCTGCTGAGGGTTTTTGCTAATTTTGCGCTATGAGATACTGTGTCTTATTCACACTTTTTAGGATTAAGAAATCATATAGTTATAACAGAACTACCTAATTATATTTCATCAGAGGTGCAGGGCAGTTATTTTACTACGGCCTTGGGCGATCTGAGTATGTTTTAACACCCATCCCCTACAGCAGAGAGGTAAAACTGCATATTTACTGTGTAAGGAGGACTCCCAGCTAAAAGCCCCACTCCAGTAATCACGCACTTATTAGCCTCGTTAATCACATTTTAAGAAGGGGACACCGTTTCCTTATTTATCTCATCTTTATCACAGTTCATTCGTTAACCTAGCTTTAACCTGCTCCCCGTATGTCACCGCGGCAGCCCGGGCTCCTCCCTCACTCCCCCGGCGGTCCCGGCAGTCCCAGATCGGGCCACTCTAAATGCAGAGAGTGAAGGTTAATTATGTCAGAGAGTGTTTGGGCTCCTCTGTGCGGCTCCCAGGGTCCCCACGCTGCATGGGGGCCCCCGACTCACCGCTCTCTGCACAATCAGCTGCCTCCGTCTCCTAAACAAAGGGCAGAGTGAATGTGTGAGCAAGAGGCGCACGCTGGTTAAAGACAAAAGCAATATTAGATCAGTGTGTACAGTGTTTACAAAAGGATCAGTCGCTCAAATTAAAATAAGAATTAGAGCCTTTATTATTAATGTAATTATTTATATTTACTATTTAAAGTATAGAGAAACAGTTTAGTGTATTTTCTTATCACCGTTCCAACAAAAGCTAAATAAACAGACAAAAGTTTGGACACACCCTCTTTTTTAGTGTTTTATTCTCTTTATTTTTAGTACTTTCTACATTTTATATACCAACAGAAAACATCAAATATATGAAGCGATATATGGAAATATATAGTGACCCTTTGAGGATTTGAATCTAAAATATAAAACTAAATATTTAGACATATATTTTGTGTATATAAAATGTGAAAAGTAGTAAAAATTAACATTGAAAGGGATGGTGTGTGCGAAATGTTCAAAATGTTGAATAAATCTGTTTAGAAATAAATTGCAAAAGATTAAACCTCAATTTTTTCTTTGTAGTTTTTAATTTTCAGTTCAGTCGGTTCATAGACCCCATATTTCCATCTGTATTTAATTTTTTTTTAAAAGTTGAATAATTGTGCCTAATATACTGAGGCCAACTACGCTATAAAACCACAAAATACAAATAATAAAAATAAAAATGTGCCTATAAAAAGTTAGTTTGAACAAATCACCCACTTGAAAAAATATATAAAAATAAGAATACTAATAAAAAAATAAACCTGCCCTAATTTCTTTAAGAATTGACAATATTAAAACAAAAATTGACTCTTTAAAGCTGAGCACGGTAACGCTCCAGATCCATTACTGGCGTCAGAGTGGTAAACTAACAAATTAACCACTTAAAATAATTAGTAAAAATAAATTAAAATAAGACAGATATTAAACGGTAATGATGTCTTCAAGAACTGGCAATATTACAACAAAAACGGACTCTTTTAAGCCCATTAGTTAGCATAGCACGGTAATGCTCCAGACCCATTACGGGCGTCAGATGGTAAAAACTAACATGATTCAAGCCAGGCAGCAGCGCGGTGACAGAGTTTGATGGATGCTCCTCAGACTCGTGTCCTCCTACTTAAACCCAAAAGCTCCTAACACACTGGAATGACAGAAAGACAAAGAACCCTAGTGCCATTTTAATATACCACTCAGGCCTGCATCTCATTTACACATTATCTGCATCATTTAGACACAACACACACACACACACGTACGCACACATAGAGCGAGGGCCATCTCTCTCTCACACAAACACACACACACACACACACACACACCTAAAGATGATTAACACCAGTCGGGACAGCAGCCTCCTCTGCACAGTCAAAAATGGCCCCCCACGAGACCCAGCCCACCCCCTCCTTTTTGGGGTGAAGATGAGACTGTCAAATTGCTTTGCCAGGAACATTACTAGCCAACAGGGAGGCGTATAGCGGCAGAAAAACCAGGGTAAATCAGGACTTCGGAGGAGAACGTATAAGGAAGCGCCGCAGACAAAACGAAACTGCCGTACGAAGTGTGTTATACGTGTGTTTTCTTAGCTAATTACAGCGTAGTTTAGAAATGTTTGCAGCGATGAGTGATAAAACGAAACTGAGATAGCCACGGTTAACTTAGAGCTTATTAGCAGTGTGAAGGTGTTGTTATATGAAGACATGTTGCAAAGGACCTGCCTACCTGAGCATCTACAGCAGCATTCACCAAACGAGCGAATGAGTGGCCTCTTTAAAAAACACACCAAACCGCACGAGCGTCCTTTAGACCATCTGGATCTGCACACGCACAAATCACGGCACGGTCCTGTTCGAGCCATATGTTAACACTATATGGACACAACTGTACCATCAAAATATAAAAAAGGGGATTTACGATGTCTTTTTGATCAAGGCTCGTCTATAAAAGTGCTATATTTCCTCCTTTACACAAGCACAGTCCAGCACATACACAGAGACCGTGACAGGCTCAGCCCATCGATTGGCCACGCGCTCCTCTATGCTGACGATGCTCTCGTGGACGGGCCCCTGGTTGCCTGCTTCACAGAAAAGGGTCCCTGATATAAATGTATTTTTACCTCTTGCAGGACATTGTCGGATAGGGAAGTAAATAATTAAAGGAAAGGGACCCTTTTTGACTGCATCAACCCTGCCACTGCTGGTAAGCTCTACTATCCATTGTGCCTCATGTTTGCCCATCCGCCTCAGGATGACCCTTTTCTGTTCTGTTGTTGACTTTTGGTTTTGCTTGAACACATGTTGCCCTCCCTGCATGGAAACCCCTCACATTAAGGGACTGTTTGCTTTTTTGCATTTGGCTAAAGTGAGTGGGCCGTGTGCATTCACTGGTGATCAGCTGCTTAAGTTTCTTTACTGTGTGATGTGTAACTGTAGAAGTTACATGACAACAGTGTTAATGTCACCATCCTTTAGCATGGCTGTGTCACCAGCTTAAGTCTTCATTTTGATAATCTAATTTTAATCACATTTTTTATTTTTATTTATTTTGTATATTTTAGTCCAGGGATTCCCAATTTTTTGCAGCTGGGACCCTTAATATAAAATATCCCAAGGACCCACATCATCCTGTGCAATGGCATCGCAATAATATTCAGAAGTTCAAGCATGTTTATAACCTAAATTGGATGAAAATGTATTTCTCATAGCCCTTATTTTTTTCTTGGTGTAGTTGTTGCCATCAAAACATTAAATGTTTGAGAAATTGTAGTATTTAAATCATGATCATTTGTTTTTGGGGAACCATCAACACATGGCCCACTTTGAGAAACACTGTTTAAACTCCTAAACATTTAAAACATTCACTATTAAATATTGTATATAGCCTGTTATAGTGTTACTTTTTAAGCATTATTACTGACATATTAAACCATTAAATCAAGCAAGTGTTAGTCATATAAGATATATTTAATTTTTATTTTAAAAAGGCCAAATAGGTGATAAAATGAGCACATTCTCAGGCTTAAATATCCGTACACTGTGGCTGATTCACTGAACTTAAGCGAAGTACACAGTGTAATACAGTGTACAGGGAAAGTGCCCGTTCTGATTACATGCAGAGCCACACATAAAGACAAGTTCATTGAGGTGCTGGATTAAGCAGCCTCCAATAGGGAGCCAATACGATAATGCTGTCAGGGCCTAGTGCTAATATGCTATCCAGTTCCCCTCGATTATCACATTACCACAAGTCCAATCAATTGATAAACTCCCATTCAATATCCCGGAGTATTTAATTGAGTCAGACTTTATTGGATTTGAGGGCTGTGCAGTGCAGACATGCTGACAGAGTAAACAGGGACCCAGTGCTCTGTGCCATGATACTGCACTTATCTGTGCACAGGCTCCTGCGGAACAGAGCGACACTTTAGCTTTTGTTAAAATGACAAGAAAAAGTGTATTGCAAGTTTTCATCATTTTGTGTGTTACCTGTAAAAATGAAATTGCATATATTTTGGAATCTTTTTAATTAATAGTCTGGTTAAACATCCCTGGAATAACAATTAATAATGTATTACTAAAGAATAGCAATATTTAATCATTAAAAGAGCTAAATGACCTAAAGCCTAAAAGTTTCCTTTAGACATTTTCTTTAAAAGTGTAACTTTCCTGGGTTCTAGTATTGGAGATGTTACTGCTGCACCTGAATGTTCCATAGTATTTCATTAAACATGTTTCTCTGTTCAGGCACTTTTATCAATAATGAAATATTTTGACTTGGGGCATCAGTAACTTGTCTTCATGGAGATAGACACATTTAATGCCATACTGTGGAACATTACATGTAAAGCAACATCTCCATGGAGACATACACTCTCCACTAGAGAGTCACTTTTAACATTACACAAGTGCATTGAGAAAAACTAAATACTGATACTTTGCAGTGACATCAGACTGGGTGTTCTACATGTGTTATTTAACAGCACAAATCAGCTCATCTGTTGTAGTTCCAGATAAATCACTTTTTGTGGTCAGTTTGTGTTAAAGTGAAGCTCAGATTAAAGTGTAACAAGCCTCAGACAGAGCAGAGCCAACAGTTAGCATCACACCCCCAGGGAATGTCGATGACGTCAACTGCAAAGCATCAGTCCATGTACACCCATTACCATGAACATTCACATTTTGCATTGAGCAGTTCTGAATTATTTACAGATATTTAATGTTTGTCTGTACAAATCATTGACATTCAGTGCAGTTTATCATTGTGACGATGACTGAGGATGGACGTCCAACAGATCCTCGAGATGTTTGAGATGTCTAATAATTTTCTCTCCTTTGTCCAGGCACAGCTCCAACATCAACCTGCACCGCAAACTGCTGACCAAAGAGCTGGACGATATCGTCCTGGACCCCCACCTCACGCCTCTGCCCAAGGACCTGCGAGTCGGGATACTGGCCAAGATCTACGCGGGCCACCACCACCACCACCCCATGGGCCTGGACCCTATGCTGGGGATGGCTGTCGGAGGTCCCCATTCCCCCATGAGCAACGGCTACCCCCACTTCCACAGCCTCCACCGCAGCCTCCACCACAGCCACCACTTCAACCACCACCTGAACGGCTTCTCCGCAGCTCCACCGGACGACTACATGGTTCTGGACCTGAGCGCCACCTCCAGCATCCACTCCAGCAGCAGCATTCACTCCTCGCACGGGTCCGACGAGGGCAGCGACGAGGGCATCCTCCTGGACGACCTGTACGACGGCGAAGGCGAAGAGGAGGAAGAGGAGGAGGTCAACAGCGAGGGGGAGAACGTGGAGAGGCGTGGCCAGACCAGTGACAATGGAGAGATGGGCGGAGGAGGGGGAGCGGGGAACGGCGAGGGGATGGGACAGTTTGTGCATCACTCAACCACCGGGGGCAGTAGCGGTGGCGGGATACTTTGCAATATCTGCCACAAAATGTACAGCAACAAAGGGACCCTGCGCGTGCATTACAAGACGGTGCATTTAAGGGAGATGCACAAATGTAAAATTCCTGGGTGTAATATGGTTTTTAGTTCGGTACGCAGCCGTAACCGACACTCGCAGAACCCGAATCTTCACCAAAACGCACCATTCTCCTCCATCCTTGACTGAATACCGCCCGAGCTCCTCCCACGGTCCTCTTCCATCCTCTTCATCGCATCCGAACTCTCCGCGGTTGCCGCAAACAAGCTGGACGCCTCCGGACTCTCCAGCGAAGATTTCTAATATGTCTGTATGTAAAAATCACTGACTTCAACGCAGTTTATTATCGTTGACTCTCGAGGATGGAGTTCCGACAGACTCCAGAAGTTTTTTTTTCTTTTTGGTTTCGGAAATATATTTTCTTTCAAGATCGTCCGCTTATTTTCCGTCTGTCGAAGAATCTACTCTTATTTGTGACTTTGCCTGCCGAAAAGATCGTACTGAAAAAAGAAAAAAACTTCTCGTTGTGTATTTGTGTGAGAACTTTTAAAATGATTCCCTTACAAAAGCATGACACTTCATTTGTAAATATAATGTTCCGAAATGAGGCTTTTGGTGTACAAGAGTTGTGTTGATGGTCGTTCGATTCTGTTTCTTCTCTACCTTTTTTATGTTACAGTCCCGTACAATACTTCCAGCTATAGGCAAGAAAGAGGTAGCAACTTATTAGCTTATCTTTATGTTAGCTTCAAAGACACTAGGAAAAAAAACTACCATGTGAATTGTTTTACCTACTTGTTAGATCTTCAGAGGTGGCCGGCATGCTTTTCGAGGCTCCTACACTGATATCATTCTCTGTACTTTTTCGATTATTTTTGTCCGTTTATGTTAACAAGCTTTAGTATTTGTTTTTTTGCACTTTGCATCTATAAGGGGATGTGTAATAATATAAAAATGAGGACTTTTGCAATGACTTTAAGTGTTATGTGGGCTCACTGATGGCTCCCGCGCCGAGAAATAAGATCGTAAATTCCCCCGATTCGCCAAAATACGATTCGAAAAAGAAAAGTCCTTTAATTATTTTTGTTTTTTAATCTCGTAGCAAAGCGTCTACTACTGTCCCATAGTTTCAACTTCGCCTAAAGTCATCAATGACCCACATATATATAAAAAAAATAATAATTACTTGTGACCAAATGTGAGTGTACTTCAATTAGGCCCCATTGCACTTAAGTCTTAAAAGTTTTGCTGTGATATTTAAATTTTAAATGTTGGCTACTTTTGTAAACTTAATGATTGTCTTACGGTACAAATATACAAAAACGGAGCTGAAGTAGCCAAGGGAATGGGTATTTATTGGTGGGTGACGTATCTAAACGGAGATGTTTTGTCCTTTGTTTTTGAAAAAGACAAAAAAACACACGGCTTGGTTTCTGTTGTTAAGTATTAGCAAAATGTGTTACTACAATTTGACTGGTGCTACGGAGGAAGGCGGGTTTGAAGTGCGTACGGCAGGTTTCACTCTATAAACCTATTTAAAATGTTACTTTTTAAGGCCCATTGTTACAAATATGCGACAAATTGCGACCCCGTTGTTTCTCGTTGTCGCAAATTTGCAACATGCCTACATTTTATTTTTAATTTTTTGATTTTTTTGCAATAATCTCAACTTAATTTACCATCTATTTAAAAAAAAACACCCACTTTTATTTTATATTTATACATCTAAATAAATTCAGGTGTTAAGGGACTAGTTTTTTGTCATTTTACTTGCAGATTTACTTTATTTATTTTAACTCTGCACCTAAGCAACAAAGATGTCTAACTTGCGCTAATAATTACACTAATAATTTAAATTTAAATTATTTTTTTAATAAATTTTTAAACTGTAAGAAGATTTTTTTATTTTTTTTTGCATTTTGGTTATAATATTTGAGATTTATTTCATTATAGATCACTACTACTTTATGTATTTTTCTTCTTTTTTTTTTTTATCCAAAACTCCACTTTCGCAACTGATTTCGATTTGCATGAAAACCCGTCGTACGCACTTCGAGCCGGGTTGCGCAGTATTCACGTCTCATCCACACGAGTATTCTGTTCGGCATTTCAAGGCGCAGGTCCACTAAAAACCCTTCCATGTCTTTTTAAAGCCTCCCCCCGTATGACACATGTAGCTGCTCAGTCTGGAAATCAGGGAGGCCAGCCTGACGGAAGGGCCGCGGAGGTGGAGGTGGCCGACTGCGGAGCTCCGGATGACAGCAACATCATTAAAAAAGGTGCTCGCTTGTCACTTCCTGGCTTCACTGCAGAGACGGAGCGGTGACACTGACGGGCGAAGACGAAAAAGAGAAAGGAAAAGGAGGGTTCGGCGCTCTTCAACAATTCAATTTAACTACTCACGTGGAGCTTGTAGGTAGCTATTCGGGGTCACTGGTAATTTACTAGCGCTCCCTCCACCGGCTCTTTCTATTCGTTTTCTCTTTGTCTGTCAGAGCACTTACCCATTCCTCCCATCCGCCACTCACTCACTCACTCACTTACCACCTCCGCACCCCACTGGGCAGGTTCTACTGGGACCCGGGGCTAATAGTGTATGCTTAAGTTCACCGGACGGAGTGTAGCGTCGGGAAAGAAGGGGATGGGTAATTGCCTGTTTATCCCAAGTGAAGAGAAAATTGAGTACAGGAACCCTCGGCCGTTCCCCGGAGAAGCTTCGGCGCTGTCTCGTTCGCTCATTCAATCCCCCTCGGCGTCGGTGGAGAGAGGGGGGGAAAAAAAAGTGCTACTCCGGGACCCCCGCTGACAGCTGTCTCTCCAACACACAATGGGAGGAAATACACAGCGTTACACACACACGTTTAGGTGCAGTGGTGCTTCTTGGTGTGTGGTGACAGGGAGAAGATGACTTGTGAACTTCTAGCCTTTATTTCATTTATTTATTTTAATTAGGACGGTGCGTACTCTGTTTGCAGCAAGCACACATAGTACATTTTATTTGTTGTCCTAAGGCAGATAAAAATATGAAACTATTAGACACCACACACACACTTAGGAAGATTAAACTAAATAGCAATGCACAAAGATGTCTCATATATAAGAAATTAATTGGAAATTAACACCAAAAATTGCAATTAGCTTCTCAAATTTGACAATTGTATAATTCCTGACAGATATTTTTTAGTATTCCAGACAGGAGCTCTGTAACTACAGCGTCAGCAGAGCTCAGCATTAGAGCAGTGTCTGATCTGTAGCTTCAAGGTGTTCACTTAAACTGAGACAGAGGGATTCATCAGACGCTGTTCTTGATTGCTGGTTAAAAGCCCCTCCCTACACACACACTCACACACACACACACTCTGTCCTTTACAGTCCCTTACAGCCCTTTACTGTGGGCCCAGGTGCTGACAGTGACCAGCCAATAGGTCGACCAGGACGCGCTTGAGTGAGTTTTTAATAATTGATCAGAGAACATGAGTGGATCAGTTGTATTCTGCAGAGGGACAGTGACAGTTATCTGAGAGGAGACGCATGAGAGGCTTTAAAGACACATGGACGTGGTCTGTGTGCAGTGGTGCTTCTGCTAAAGTGTTAAACTGAGAACGGTCCCCAAAATAGGTGTGAAAACACACGTCTCCAAAACCATTTCAAGTCTTAAAGAGTGAATGGCGCTCGTTCAGGTGACTTCTTTTGTTTTGACTGTGTTTGTGTGTGTGTGTGTCGTGCATCTGTGTGTCTCTGGCTTGATTCTGGCCCGTCCCAGCAGACACACAGTGAGGAGATGGTGATGTGGACTCCTCATGAATACTGTCTGTGAGCTAAACAGCTGTTTCCCATTTGCAGACAGGTGAAATGGTCCTCTTCTCTACAGACTCGTTCTTTCTTCCCTTTCCACTCTCTTGTGTTTGTTTCTGTATCATAACTGTCTATGGTTTTTGCATAAAATGCATAAGGGTTTTGGGATGTAAATGGAATTTTATTCATATTTTGTCCAAATACCTCTTGTAATTTGTATCAGAATTCTTGTACAATTTTTTATATTAAAGATTTATCAGTCACTGGCATTTTGTCAACTCTGATTATTTTACTTTTATTTCAAAATAGATGTAAAAGGGTAAATATATTTTAGAGGCGCTGCGCCCTAAAGACCCAGACTGCATGTGTCAATCAAACCCCAGTAACAAGGGGCCGAGCTTTCAGCAGGTTTTACTGGCCTCTTTAATTGCCTGTGATAGAAATCACGTGGGGAAAGGCTATCTTGACCAATTAGTGGCCGATTAGATTAATAGAGTTATTAAAAGATGTAGAGGAGCGAGAGGACGCTGCTGCTGTTGGCAAATTATGGAGACGGCCAAACAAAGGACACTTCAGCCCGTGGACAGTCTCACAGTAAATTAAATTAGCCTCAGTCACTCACACAAGTACGAACCAGAGGAAAGTGTGTGAAATACAGCTCCAGCCAGCACAAACACAAACTAAACATAAATGTGATGAATGTGAGGCTGAGCGGGGGGTGTGCGGATGACAGACGCTGACAGCACACAGACAAATGCAGCCTCATTTAGCCCGTGTGACCCGCGCTGACATCATTTGCTGCGTCCAGAGCTTGAATTACAAATTGATACGAGCTCCAGCGGCGATGTCATGTCTGCTCCGGTAACCAACGGGAACACAGCCCGACGCCCACACCACCGGGCCAACACACGGGCTACACAACACTGAATACCTGCATTATAATGTATTCTGATACACGGGGCCATCAGAGTACGAGATGGAGATTATGCAGATTCATCAACGTTTGAAACTTTATTAGTGAGTGGCAAAGTTATATAAGAGTGGATGGGGAACTAGACAACTGAGGGATTGCACAGATATAAGATGCATGGAAATATAAAAGTCCTTAGCGTCAAGTTTGAGATTTCAGAGGGACGGACAGGGCCCTCACATCGACCTTGAATCAGAAACCCGCTCTTCGTCACGAGCACACGCCCTCCTTTGATCCCGTGTCACAAAAAACGCAGCGTCCCGAGAATAATGGAGTGGGATGGTATTGATCCGGAGCAGGTTTGTAAAAGATACCGCTCCCCTCCGCCTCACGGATACCCGGGCCCTCTCAGCCCCGGTGACAAGCTCCCACTGGGAACCGCGACGCTGACCCACGCTACACAAGAGGCCGTGTTTCTGATGCCGGAGACCCATCGATTGACCTTTGGAGAGGGAGCGATGTTAGAGAAAGCGTCCGATCGTGCCGGTTGACTTGACTGAGGGGGGGTCAGGGGTTGATGGAGCAAATATGTGTCAGTTTGTCTGTCAGTCCGTCCATCTCACCGACCTTTGAGGCATCACTTACATTACGCTATATTTCCATACATTATAATGTTGTTTTCCTCATCACAAACACACCTGGAGTCGCGTTTTGTTATATTCACACATGTTTAACGCACAAATCCTGCATATTTAGGCTGAGTTCTTCGGTCAGGAAGAAAATACTCTGTGAAAATACTCTTGTGATGTCATGTCTGCACATTTCTCTGATCTGGTCAAGATTTTAAAACTTATATCAGGTTATTCATCTAGTTTATTATTCTTTATTATCACATTTTTTAGGACT
>JACN01103924.1:0-19448 GCA_000787155.1 Scartelaos histophorus | reverse complement strand
CAGCAGAGACACAGTAGAGACACAGTAATCACACAGTAGTCACATTAGAGACACAGTAGAGACAGTAGAGACACAGTAGAGAGGCAGTAGAGGGACACTGGGCTATAATTAGCAGGGCTGTGAGCGCAGGATGCTGATGCAGGCCCCGCCCCGCGCAGCATCCTCACCCTGTGACGTCATGACAGCAGCATCAGCTGTTAGCTGCGCTTTAAGCCTTTTCGCTGCCGATCGCTGTCTGCACAAAGGAAATATATGAGATCCCCTCTAATCCCTGAAATGGCGACACAGGAGGTACAGCTGAATGAGACCCTGGCCCACCTGAAAAGCGAGTCGGAGACGCTCAAGTCGAAGCTGGAGGAGGAAAGAGCCAAGCTGCACGATGTCGAGTGTGAGTGCTGAAAATGGAGAGGGCCTCGCTTCCCCTGCCTTACGCTGACGGGACGAATCACGTCAAATGTCTTATATACGATTTGCTTTACCTTTCATAGACTGTATATTTGCTATTTTACATTTGCGTGGCGTTTTGACGCACATGTACACTCGTCTATGGCGTTGTATCGACTATGTATTTTTTTCCCTTGCGATTTTACAGCCCACTGCATCCAACCTTCTATGTAGTAGATCCAACCAATCATATCTCAGCAGAGCAGCAGTAGTAGGAGATATTTATAAATTACATAAACTGAGCTGAAATCGTGGTATTTTAGTGTGTCTGGGGTTTGCTTGAGGGCTTGCCAGATTAGAAGAGTATTTAAATATATTTCTATAGGCCCTCCTACAGTTTAATCCCCATTGCTGTGGGAATAATAACCAGGAGAGATTATAATGCAAATGTTGTGTGTGCAGTACATCAGGTGGCAGAAAAAGTGGAAGGCCTGGGTCAGTTTGTCATGAAGACCAGGAGGACTCTGAAGGGACATGGAAACAAAGTGCTGTGCATGGACTGGTGTAAGGACAAGAGGAGGATTGTCAGCTCGTCTCAGGTATTTCATTTATGCAAGATTTATTTCTTATAAAGGCACTTTTTTATTATAGTTAATCACCTACAACCTTTATGTGTAATTATCTCTTCTGCAGGATGGAAAAGTTATTGTATGGGATGCATTTACCACAAACAAGGTAACGCATACATTCCACATTGAGAGTGGATAACTTAATGTTTTTTTTGTTTGTTTGTTTTAATTCTATATCAATTTACATAAATAGTACAATTTCTTATGATATACAATGACGGAAATAATTAAACTGAGAAAATAAAGACTATGAGGATTAAATATTTCTTCCAATCCTGATCCCTGGTCATAAAAAGTTAGAGAATTTGTTTTATATAATTCAGTATAGTGCTAATGACAACAATGGAAAGCTAATGTTTAATGTATCCTTGTTATTTTTGATAGTATTGCAGATATAACAGAACTGTTTTGCATTAATACGAAACATTTGAGTACTACAATGACATCAAATATCAATTATGTACTTAGTTCACTGGATAAACCCTACATGTGTCCTGTTGAGAGTTCGCAGTTGTCTTTTAATTTTGCCTAATTATTGATTGTAACTCCCTGTTCATTTGTGTTTGATGTTTATTAGGAACACGCTGTGACAATGCCCTGCACATGGGTGATGGCCTGTGCCTACGCCCCATCTGGCTGCGCTGTAGCTTGTGGGTGAGTGCTACTACTGTCACCTCAATGTGTCGGCTTGTCTTTGCTCCTGTTTTTAAACGAAACGCTTTCTGTGTAAATGCAGCGGCCTGGATAACAAATGCTCCGTGTATCCTCTGTCTCTGGATAAAAATGAGAACCTGGCTGCAAAGAAGAAATCAGTGGCAATGCACACAAACTATCTGTCGGCCTGTAGCTTTACCAACTCTGACATGCAGGTAGGTTCAGATTATTAGTGCTTCATTAGATGCATTGAGTTCATGTTTGCTGAAGTATTTATTGATGCAGTAATTCAGACCATAAACGGTGTTAGCGTTTAGCCTACTTTTCAGTATTTCATATTTTCTTATAATGCAATAGGACTTAGTGACTTATGGCTTACTGTGATTTTTATTTTGTCATTTATGGTTTTAAAGTCATTTTTTCATCTTTTTTATTGTTATAAGACTTAGTTACTTCTTACACTGACTTGCATTGATTGTTGTTTTGTTTTTTGGACCAGATGCCCTTCCTAATGACATATTTATTTTGGAGTTTGAAGCAGGTTAACTCCGTGCCTCTGTCTTAACTTTTGCTGTATTTAAACCACAACTTTCCTTTAGCTAGAGGCTTTCTGGTCATATGGCATTTATACATTTATACATTCAAAACAATCAATTTATAGCTGTATTGGGCCTATTTCCTCTTCCCTGTGTTAAAGATCTTGACGTCCAGCGGGGATGGCACTTGTGCTCTGTGGGATGTGGAGAGCGGGCAGCTGCTGCAGAGTTTCCATGGACATGCGGCCGATGTTCTCTGCCTGGACCTGGCTCCCTCTGAAACCGGCAACACTTTTGTCTCAGGGGTAAAAAAAACCTTCTCTACTCAGCTTTCATTAAACTTTCCTGCCTGCATCTCACCAAATGAATTATTAAAGGCGTTGTGTTGTCTTACTTCTGCAGGGCTGTGATAAGAAGGCAAATGTGTGGGACATGCGCTCGGGACAGTGTATCCAATCCTTTGAGACCCACGAGTCAGACATCAACAGCGTGAGGTGAGAAGAAATGAAATATAAACTATAGATCAAAAATGTATTATAACAATACTGATAAATACTACTTATGAACCAAGAAACTGAATACATTTTAATCCTGCTTTTTTAACTGTACGTTGTATCTAGAAATGAGTATAATGAGTATAATGAGGTACACTTTTTATTTTATATATGTTTTATAGCATGTCTGTATCTTTTAACAGATATTATCCCAGTGGAGATGCATTTGCTTCTGGCTCCGATGATGCAACAGTATGTATTTAGCCTGGTTCATTTATGAGAAAGATCTTTAGAAGTTTCTTTATTCGCTTTTCCCTCATTTACAGTGCCGGCTCTATGATCTAAGAGCAGACAGAGAAGTGGCCATTTATTCCAAAGAAAGCATCATATTTGGAGTTTCCAGTGTTGACTTTTCTCTTAGTGGTATGAAACACTATGAGCATCATCAAGTTTTTTGGATTGGAATTAAAGCACTAATTCAGACAATTGTAACTTTTGTTCTTTATAGGAAGGCTACTGTTTGGTGGTTATAATGACTATACCATTAATGTATGGGACGTCCTGAAAGGAACAAGAGTTTCCATCTTGTTTGGACATGAGAACCGTGTGAGCACACTTCGAGTTTCCCCTGATGGGACGGCCTTCTGCACAGGCTCCTGGGACCACACTCTGAGGGTATGAAAGTGCCACCTGTATCTAATGTACTCCAAGCAATAAAGGGCATAATGGCTTTTGTAATGAGAGCATTTTGCCTGTTGTAAGCAGTTAATAAAATGTTTTGTAACTCCTAATGGAAACATACAAAAATATAGTGCATTAGTCTGTTGTGATAACTCATAACAAAGTCTATTTTTTTTGTTTTTCAGATTTGGGCCTAAAGAACCAAGACAAGGCTGTTCAGATATAGTGACGTGTCAGCATTTGAGTTTGCTAGAGTACAATCACAGACATAGAGACTTTCTGGTTGTACATAGAGCATATCAATATCCTAGTGTATATACTGCAACCCAATGGCCAGGGTAGACATGCCTACTACAGAAAGTAATTAAACCAAATGGCACGCTTGTGTTTGAACATATTGAAAGAACAATGCACAATACGTATATAGTTAAATATAATGATGTAAAATATATATAATAGAAAATATCACTGGTAGTGAATAGCGTTGGTCTAGAATAGAAATGACACAATGATGTGATGTATTTGCCCACATGAAAAGGAAAAAGTATTTTATTTCATTGTTTATGATTAAAAGATATTAAATTGCTGTCCGTAAATGAAATACAAAATGAAAAGAATTATACTGGTGGTACATATTTAGTTCATCTGAGTGGTTAGATTTCTATTATTTGAAATTTAAAAAATGAAAGGGAAATGTCTGTACATTTAATTATAAAATTCTGATTGTTTACAGAACGATGCCTCAAATCATTACAACACAAAGCACATTTAATGGTACACCAAAATTATAGTAATTTATAAGTAATTTAATTATAAAAGTATGTTTACCTGAAATCTGGTTCAGCTGTTGAATGTGTTTACATATTGATGTCCACTTTCACAGCAGGTGCAACAGTCTCTTACTTGATGAAAAGATGATTGCATTAGAAATGTGCTCCTTGTGCAGTTTGTCTAATGGCTGTTATTTTCTACTGTATTTATTTCTTGTAGTTTAGTGTACAGTTAAACAACACTGTTAAAGAAAATACAAGTATAATAAAGATTTTGAATATCATTGCTGTTTCTCTTAATTTGTTGAGTAAAATCTTGGCCCGTAAAATGCTGTGTAATTACCAAAAACAGAAAAAAAATGTCCCGTTTGATTTTGCTAATAAAGTTTTCAAAAACCGGAAGTGACATCATAGGAAAATAGGAAGTTGCTGAATCAAAACAATGAGCGAAAAGCGGCTTCGGTTTTACAGTAGAATTTTCCGATAATTTGCACCTTTTACTTTGTATCAGTGAATGTAGAATTGTAGGAAATGGACAGATAATGAAATATTAACATATTAGATGTAATACCCCTCAACCAGGCTCAGTTACCTCACAAAAATGAGTGATGTTGTTGAGAAAACCCTGACAGCTCTCCCGAGCCTCCTGTCTCTGGACTCACAGCCTGGATCTGCTAAACTCTCATCCACCTCCAAACTCGGAGCCCTCATCAGAGGAATCACCGAGCTCACCTCCAAGCATGTGAGTGCGAAATAACGACATCACGTGGAATATATGCCTAGGATTATCTTAGCTTTGCTGCTAGTTGTAAATGAAATGTTGAAAGATGTTTAGCATGGTTTTGTTTTGCCAAAATTCCACTTAATGGAGTTAAGAATAGACAGTGCTATTCTTTGCTAAAGTCAGCTTCAGTTGTTGATTGTGTTTACGTTATTCACTTTTACAGTAGATACAACACCCCTTCCTGATGTACAGAAGTTTATTCATTATTTGTTTATTTATTTCTGCACTGATCCAGTGGTTCTGTAGTGTATAAACTAGGCAATGCCATTGTTTTATATTATGGCTTTAACATATAGTGTTTTGTCTATGATCAGGAAGAAGAAAAACTTATCCAACGTGAACTTGCATCTCTCAAAGATCAAGTGTCTTCCCCCAACACATCGATGGTATGGTACTACAGCACATAAGCACATTTATGTTTATTATGAAACTATGTATGTTTCCAAATTGGTCTGTTTCAGAGGCAAATGAAAGAGGCTATGGTCAGAGCAATCTACTGTGAAATGCTGGGTTATGAGGCATCATTTACTTACATTCATGCAATAAAACTAGCTCAGCAAGGCAGCATCTTGGATAAAAGAGTTGGTATGTTGTTGTTGTTGTTATGTTATCTCACTGAAACTGTCAAGTCTTTCCTTACTAATATCTGGTTCAAACCTTTAGGTTACTTGGCTGTGTGCTTATTTCTAAATGAGAATCATGAGCTTCTTCTTCTCCTTGTGAACACTGTACTTAAAGTAAGTTTGATCTTATATTCCAAGATTAGTTATTGTAACATAATTTAAAATACATTCTTTGTTTACAGGATCTTCAGAGCACTAACCTGATTGAAGTGTGCATGGCTCTAACAGTAGTCAGCCAGATGTTTCCTAAAGATATGATCCCTGCAATACTCCCTCTGGTGGAAGAGAAACTTAATCATTCAAAGTAAGTGTCAAAATGGCATTTATTTAAAATTTAGTCTATATAACTTTCTCATATGTTTTGTTGTTTTTTTGTTTGTTTTTCAGAGAAATCATAAGGAGAAAAGCTGTTCTGGCTTTGTACAAGTTTTATCTGATAGCTCCAAATCAAGTGCAGCACATCCACAACAAGTTTCGTAAGGCATTGTGTGACAAAGACCCAGGAGTAATGTTTGCCTCCCTTCACATTTACTTGCAGATGATCAAGGTTACCTCTGAGTGCCTTAGGTTTCTTATTCTTTTATTATATTGTTGGCTTTGTTTTCCTAAATTTTGACTACTATTACAGGATAATCCCGAAGGTTATAAAGACCTGACTGCCAGTTTTGTCACCATCTTGAAGCAGGTGGTGAGTGGGAAATTACCCATGGATTTTAATTACCACAGTGTGCCTGCTCCATGGCTGCAGATCCAGCTTCTAAGAATTCTGTCCATTCTCGGAAAAAATGATCAAAGTTCCAGTGAAATCATGTATGATGTACTGGACGAGTCTTTGAAAAGAGCAGAGATCAACCATAATATAACCTATGGTGAATTTAAGATAAGCATTTGCTGTTTGGTTTATATACCATTTTACATAACATTATCTCCTTTTCTTGCAGCTATATTATATGAATGTGTGAAATGTATTTATACAATTTATCCAAACTCTGACCTTCTGGAAAAAGCTGCAAAATGCATTGGAAACTTTGTGATTTCATCAAAGATTAACCTAAAATATCTTGGTAAGTTTAATCTTAAAATGTCTTAATTTAGAGAAGATACAGTGGCTGATATCAATATGAAATCTTCACCTGATATTGTAATACATACGTGCACAGACATCTATAACCTATCGATTTCCATATATTATACTATGTGTACTAATGTAAAGCAATCCATGGCAAAAGTATTGGACACATTTAAAGGAAATCATATAATACTGTAGAAAAAGAGTTTCCAATGTTTCCAATTATGACCTCCCTGAATTGAGAAGCTAGTCATGTCCATGATAGATAAAGTGACTGTTTGGTCTACTGTAGCAGCTTTGTTTTTCTTTTGTGATACCAGTTTTTGTATTTGTGAACATCCCCAAACTTCACTCCAAAATTTAGTCAAATTTGATTCTATATACTCTCAGTGTATATAGTCTATATATAGTCTTGTTGTTCAGCAAGCCAGACATCTATAGGTTCATTTACTTTGCATTACTTAGATTCTTACCAGTTTTCATGTCAATAGTACTTTTGGATTTCCTTTTCTTTTTTAACAGTGATGTATCCAAAACCAATTGCAGCTGCTATTATTAGTCTAATGTTGTTTACACATTTTTATTCTTGCAGGATTGAAGGCTCTCACTTTTGTCATCCAGCAAGATCCTAAACTGGCTCTGCAACATCAAATGACCATCATAGAGTGTCTAGATCACCCTGACATTATTATAAAACGTGCGGTAAGACTAAATAACTGATTCGTGTGTTTCAATTGCTCCTCTGAGATAAATAAAGGTGTATTGAGATTGACTGATATGTACTGTTAGTGTCAAATGATCTATCAATATTGCCTTCACGTTGCTTATTTTTAGACCCTGGAATTGCTCTTTCGGATCACCAATGCTCAGAATGTCACTGTAATTGTTGAGAAGATGTTGGAGTTTTTGCACCAGAGTAAAGATGACCATACTACTATTGACCTGGTGGGAAAAGTTGCAGAAATAGCAGAAAAATATCCTCTAAAAAGATGTGATATGGACAATAAAATCCAATGCTTAAGTAACATTTTATATTAACATTTCACATTTGTCTGAATTTAATCCCTTTTCCTATTAAAAATATCTACATATGCGCCTGAGAATAAATGGTTCATTGAGACCATGAACACAGTATTTTCTTTGGGTGGAGACATGATTCAGCCTGATATCCCCAACAGCTTTCTCAAACTGCTCTCTGAAGGTAATACATTTTATAATGCTGTCCTCTACATAGACTTTTAATACAGTGTGGTTTATTTGATTGATTTTATCTGTTTAATTGTCACAGGATTTGACAGTGAAGAAGAAAACAGGAAGTTGAGGCTTTTTGCTGTGGATTCCTATATTTCATTGCTTGAAGGAGAAACAAGAAAACTACCTCAGCGCTTCTTGCAAGTTATAAGCTGGGTAGCCATTATTTTTAGCTGTTGTATTTACAAAAGCAACTAAACTATATTTGCACAGTTCTTATATACTGTGATCTTTTAAGATGTGTTTATGCCTGACATGAACTGATATTTATATTAGCTCCTGTGTTTTGTTGTCTTTTCTAACCCATGAACAGGTCCTGGGGGAATACTCACATTTAAGAACAGATCTTGACCCTGCCAGAGTAATGACTCTTCTTACTAAGATTCTGGACATGAAGCAAACGAGCAGTGAAACCAAGACATGGGTCCTTATGGCGATGACAAAGCTTTGTTCGGGAGAAGCCAGTATTTCAATTGCTCAGTCAGTTTGTGATGACCACAGTAGCTCTATGGACACAGTGCTGAGACAGAAGGCCCATGAACTGCAGCTCCTCAGTCAAGACTCAGCTCTGCGAGGCCGACTGCTTCCCCTGCACAGTGCGTCCGAGCTCCTCGAGGTAAATAATGTTAAAGTTAGCAATTGGTTTGAGTGATAAACAATTTTATTTTAGTTTTAGACTTTTAACTACATTTTTTTGTGTATTTAAGACTTATTTTACTTAGTCAACTAAATGCATAATAGTCGTAATCTAGGAAACAGTTTTTATGATCAATTTTGTCATTTTGTAATGGGACATGCACAAACGTGTTCCTTGGAAGTTGAGTTTGTTGGAGTTTGGTGTGGTTTGGGTTATGGGATTGAAAAGTCGAATTTGGGTCACTGCTACAATAGGCTATCTTTACATAAATTCTTGCAACACATACATACATATATATTCTATATTTAGGCTCTGATACAGCTTTTTCAGTTCTGATACCAATTCTGTATTTGCCAATACCCAGTGCAGTGACTTAAAACACTGCACTGCAAAAAAACTAAAGACAAAAATAAATAATAAGATTGATTCAAATGTGTAATGTAGCTGTTGTTTATGTCTCAAGTAACTACAGAAAACTTTGTTTAAATAAAAGTCAAACATTATTTCTTTCTTGGTCAACTATGATGGAAGCTGATATTTAATCCTGCAAATGTTTCAATATCGGCTCTGATATCTCAATATAGATCAGTGCATCCTTAATTTATTGCATTACCTGTGTAGAGCATCATTTTTGAATAGGGCTAAAAAAAGGTCTTTTGTGAGCATGACATATGATAATATTTACCAAACTAATAAAAATCTTTATTGTAGCTAATTGTCAAAGTTTGAACACGTCTGTGGGTGTTACATGGGTGGGGTTGTTCTCTGTGTTGTGTGTGAAAAGATAAATGTGAATAAATTGTTCTGTTTATTCATTCTTTTTAGATGTTGATTTCACAATTGATGTTTCTGTGTTCCTCACCATTTTACTTCAAACCAATGGTCATATTTTACTTAGTATTAGACCTTTTCATAACCATCATAGTTGTGTAATTATATGTGTGGTGGTTTCCAGGTGGATTCCTCTTTGTCATTTTTGGATGCGTTCGTGTCAGAGGCATTAGCTGCTGGCGCTGCTCCATACAAACCTCCCCACCAGCGGCAAGAGGAGCTTGCCCAGGAAAAGGGTATTACACAAATTCATTCATGCTGTAACAGATCTGAAGGGCTGGATTCAGACATGTTTTGATTCGCTGTGATTGTGGTCTTTTCTGCAGCTCTGAGCCTGGAGCCCTATTCGCTGTCTCTGCCCATCAACATGTCCTCCTGCAGTCTCACAGGCAGACAGTCTCCCACTCCCATGTCTGTGAGCTCTGGTTTGTCAGGAGACAGCACTGAGCTCTCCCTCAAAGGAAGGTACGCTATTCAAGACTCTGAATATGTCTCTGTTCCAGGTACCACACCACACATACTGTTATTTTCAAGCACAAAATACAATTCTCTGTGAACATACAGCATTTTTAAATAGTCATTTAAAAAAAGGTTTTTGATTGCATATTTCTATGCTCCTGATGATTGTGGGACAACTAAAAGTTCTCTCTTTTTTTTTAGTTCAACTACATTGAAGCTGGAAGGAGTGAAGCGGGTATGGGGGAAGGAAGGGTATTTGCCAAAGAAGGATCCTGTTGAAGAAGTTGTCCATGTTGAAAATCCCAGTTCACCCAGTCAGTCAACAGGTACAGGCGGCACTCCCAGTGACACGCTGACTCCCAGTGACACGCTGACCCCCAGAGCGACCCCTGAACCAGAGCATGAAAAACAGCAGCTGGCCTCTTCTCTGTTCATTGGCCTCGGCTCCCAAAGCTCCGTGTGCCTGGTGAGAACTGGCAGTTTTGTTATCATGTTTAATGCAGTAGGCATATATGAAACTAGATTGTTGTGCTTTGTAATTGAAATAATGTATTAATTTAAATAGATATTTACATACAACCAGTCAAAAGGTTGGAGACATTTAATTTAATGTTTTTATAACGTTGGTGATTCTCACTGAAAGCATCAAAACTATGAATGAACACACGGAATGTCGTAAACAAAAAGGGGTAGAATAATGTTATAGATTTCAATATTACGACCACGTGTTTTGATCACTTTCATATGATTTAATTTCATATTATTGGCATTCCTTGACCATGGTAAGGCACAACTGTGAGGTGAAAACCATTTCATCAGCATTTACAGCTCTGACAAAGTAACCACTGTGAGGGTGGTTCAGATATAATATTTTTTCTTTGCTGCATAATTTCATACATCTTGCTGCATATATTTAATATCTTAAAAATATAAATGTGTAAAGCAGAAATTCACTGAACAAGAAGGTAACTTCTAACTGGTAGTGTATCTAACAGAACTTTTTTCCTCTAGTTACTTCAAGTTGTTTTGCCATCAAAATAGCTATAATACTTCCATTTCACCCTGTGTTACAGGACTGAACTAAAAATAAATAAATAAATAAAAATGTATCATTAGTTGAGTTACAGTAAAATGTTTTCACTTTAAAAGTGTATTTATTTTGCAGATGGGAAAGTCTGACCCTATGGCACAGCGATTTAGAAGAAAAGCCAAAACTGCAAACTCTTCCTCAGATGAGAGGGAGTCTGTCTCCTCTAACTCCACCTCCACTGCTGTAGATAAGCTGCTTTGTACCAACATGCCGGAGTCAGCCAGTGTTGTCCCAGAAGTTACTCATGAAGCCCCTCCTGCCTCCAAGAGTGAATTAGATGCAAGAATTAGTGAAGACCTAATAGACAGTAGTCCATCTCCTGTCCAGAGTAATGGTGTTGAAGCTCCTCTTGATTTAACTGAAAATGAAGTTACTGATAAACCCAAAGAGTGTTCTAGTAAAAGTCTTCCTGCAAAGCTCTCAGGATTAGCCCATTCAGAAATTACATCTTTGTGCTCAAACCAGAGTATGGAGCTTTCTGCCTGTCATGTACATAAAGACAATTGTGTGTTGCTTGTCATTTTCATCTCAAACTCCTCTGACAATGATATAGAGAATGTATGTCTCCAAGTTAGGTCTGAACAACTTGAGGTAAGCAACCGTAGATGTATACTTTTGTGTATCTTTCTATTTTAGTAATAAATTATTTGTCTTATAGGTATCATTGTCTGAAAGTCCACCTCAAGACATAGCAAAAGATGCTGTAGCAGTGTGTCAATACTCACTGACAGTAAAGAGTCCTGTAGTCCATTTTAAAGTGTTGGGAATGCTTTCCTACCAGTCTTCATTAGAGAACCAGGAAGTGGAGTTTTCATATAAGCTTCCATTAACTAGTTTTATCAGGTCTTTTATTAATTTACAGCAAATTTAAATGATTACAATACATATGATGTGACAGATCATTTTTGTTTTTAGACCATTGGAAGTATCAACAGAGCAGTATGGGACAATGTGGTTGACTTTCTCCAATGATACAAAGCAGAACCTTGCTCTGGTCACTGATGGGCAGGACCCTCTGACTGACACACTGGATCTGCTGAAGAAGAAACTTGGTCTACATGTTGTTGAAATTATTGGTAAGTGTGTTTTTTCTCCCTAAACAATATGCCTCCAGTAATTCACTTAAGGACTTGTTTGTATTGCACTGAAAAGCATCTTTACTGTGAACAGGCTCCACAAACCTGACTCTTATTTGATCTGGACAGGGCCTCCATTTGTTGTTAGTTTGGCTGTAATATTCAACAGTATGGCATAAAACTGTTATCTACTAACTGTTTTTCCATGGAATCATTGCCTCCTTAGAAGTTTTTATAGTGTGATCAAGGGAATCACATGTTACATATTGCAGTGAAATCCCAATAGTGTTTATTGCTTCTCCCTGCAGGTGTCGAGGGTATAGTAGCCTGCAGACTGGTCCAGGATCAGCCTTGCCTGCTGCACTGTCGTGTTCATGGTGGGACTCTGGCTGTCTGGCTGCGCTCCCCTGTCCCAGAGCTGCCCGACTGCCTCTTGTACCACTGTCAGAAAGCTTTAGAGGAGACCTAGGACCTCCCATTCACTCTCTATGGACTGTCAGACCCTTCACTGCTGCTAAGGGAGGTACTAGGGCTTACAGAACAGTATTCACATCAGCACATAGCAGCATTTAGCTTTGCAGTTTGTGGTTTTAACGTAGTATTACTGAATGAAAGTCTGAGATGTGTGGATTGCACAATTTTCTAGTGGAGGGTTTGCTACCTACTTGTCTCCATGGAGATGTTATGGCTGTGACATTAAACATATCCTTCTTGCATTTATCCATAATCACAATTCAGATCTATGGAGAGTCACCCCTATTCCCTCTGTGAATCACCTCTTTGCCTCGATCGTGATAGATTTAAACTGTACTGTGGAACATTCTCGACAAAGCAGGTGGCAGAACCTCCACTAGGTACTTACGCAGTGCACCTTTAACAATTATTTAATTCTTTATTTTTGCGAATTGAACTGTGGGATGTGTAACAACAATGCAAGCAATTATGTCAAAAAGAATTATACAATTTTTTGTTTGTTTTTTTATTAACAGCATAACCTGAAAAGGGCTAATTCATTAATATAATCAGCTAAGAGCACTTAATCATTGTAAATCCACACATATTAAAGGCAATTTAGTGCAACAAATTATGAATCTATTTTTTGCTTTGTAACATACATACATCTTGTTTCTATTACTTCAGTCTTAAGTGTTTTCTTTTTAGCAAACACAACACTAATAGATATTTACAAGAGGCTCCTACATGTGTTGCAAAGTTGTTCATGTGATCTATGCATTTATGTGCCCAATCAAAGGATTTCCAAGGCCTCCAGTTAGTTTTAAAAGCTTTTGATGTCTTTATTTTTGTATCAAGGTAGTATTGAAGGGAAATATTTATTGCATTTATATCATTGTTTCATGTACTGTACTGTCTTAGTTTGGATTTTGGTTCAGCTGTAGGGAATGCTACATTTATTTCCTTCAAAGCACAGCATTAAACTAACTACATGTGTAAAACTGACGCCTTATGTTCCAGTGCAGGTCTGTTTAAGTTGTGCCTGTGGTACAAAGAGAGTCCAAGTCTCACAGTGCCTGTCACTGCGAATTAATGAATAAACTTCTTTCAAAAACAAACCTTTGTTTTTATTCAATACAGTGGTGTTCCAGCGACAGTAAAGTCAAAACAATCAACTCTGTTATTATCCAAGGTGAGTGGCCATAAGGTTGCTTTGTTTATGTGGCTATGTATTATAAGAAGTTATTCCTTTGCAAAATGATGAAGAGTGAGTGACATTTTTTATATTTCACATTTGAACAACAAGCAATTATAGGCCCTAGTCAGGTTATAGCCGTAGACCGTAGTGCAAAGATCAGGCTTATATATAAGGTTACACCATAATTACTCTAGTAGCCCTAATGCCACATTTTAGACTTTTATTTGCTTATACTATATAATTAAAGAATCAATATAACTGTTGTTCAAAGATGCCCAATTGGTACATTATTTATTAAAATCCAAGATATTAATTTAATCTTAAATTTAATTTTCTTTAATCTTGTGTTATGTTTACAGGTCATTAGTGAACATAACCCATGGCTATGTGATGTGTTTTATCCACACATTTGTCAGTTACTGTTAGTTTTGTGGCGAGGGATGAAGCGCATGGCCAGACTCTGCTCCTCCTCCACGGGCTGCTGGGACAGGTTGTTGGTTTGCCGGATGCTGTTGATGGTGCATCCCTGATCGGGGCACACGGTGTATTGGGACAAAAGTGTGACCAGGATGGCCTTCATCATCACCATGGCGATGTGTTTGCCCACACATGAGCGAGGCCCACAGCCGAAGGGCTGGAAATAACGATTAGGAACCTGCCAAGCACAGTTAGACATTAACCCCATTACTATATTAAGGCAGGTATGTAACATGAGGGCTTAAAATCACATGGGCACAAGTAACAGAATAAAACAATAGCAGATTAAGATCATCATAGCTTTTCTTTGATAATTCTAGCATTTGACCCAAACATGTACTGTATTTATCTGTGACTTACTGTTTTATTAAAATTGTCCAATGTAAAGTCATCGGGATGTGGGAAGTATTCTGTTTTATGCATCAGTCCAGTGTTAAGAATGATGTTGGTTCCTTTTTTGACTTTGATTCCATCGATATTGTCATCTTCCAGAGCTTTTCTCATTGTGAAGTCAACCACTGGATGAAACCTCATGGACTCATTTATGAACCTCTCCAAAACCTTCAAGTCTTGATGCTTAAGATTTTCAGCCCCATCGTTGCCTAACAGCACATCACAATCCAAAGTTAAACCAGAGCTTATGTGTCATGACAAATTACTTAGATGTGTTTAAGTCCCTCTCTGCTTAACTTAAAAATAAAGCTGATATACCTATAACTACTTTCATCTCCTCCACTATCTTTTCCTCCACTTCAGGGTTTTGTTTGAGCAACATGAGCATGAAGAAGAGGCTGATGGAGAGAGTGTCTGGAGCTGCGATCACCATCTCCAGCACACACTGGCGGACGTTATCTGGTGACAATTCCCCTTTGTTCTAATTGACAGAAAAGGTATTATAAAACTCAATTTTCATTAAAGGGGACATATTATGCAAAATTTACTTTTATGAGTTTTAAACTTATCACTAGATTACTCAAAAATGTGTTTCTATTGCATCATGTTTGAGGAATCTTGTATTAAGGCTTGAGTGCTCCAAAATATCCACTCACTTCTCTGCACTTAGTTGTCAGTATTCAAAATTCTGACTCTATCATAGGGCTGAAACTGTTACCATGCTATTTTTAACGATAAAATCACATAAATTCACTTAATAATACATTGCAGTTTTGAAGAGGAACTCAATTATTAAGCTGTTTTAGACCAAAATCGTGGTTTATAATGTAAAATGTTATGTTATGAATACTAAATACTCCAAAAAGCATAATATCTCTTCTTTAAATAAAACAAAAAAGGCCACACACCTGCGCAAAAATGAGCTCTGTGGCAAAATCAAGCTCATCATCCAGCTTCTCGGATTCATGTATTTTTTTCTTTTTAATGTCAAGAAGATTCTGCATCATGTCTTGCAGTTCTTGCCTACATAAAAACACACTATTAAACTGTCGAACATGTGATTATTCTGTATTTTTCACTTACGCTGAGGTTTTATAATTGTTATACAGCCATCCAATCTTGAAGAAAATATCTGGCATAATCAGAACAGCTTGCCAAGTTTTAAAGTAGTTATGGATTGTCATCAGCAACTGTTTTACTAAATAAAATATAAGAAGCCATGTCACTTAAAACATGCACGTCATTAAACTACAAGATACATTAGTAGTTCTTTTTTTTACATATTTGGAAATTGCACCGTTATGGGAGTTTAAATGTAAAGTGCAAATACTGACCGTTCATATCCACCCCAAGGAACAGGTTGTTGGAGATGTCGACCACTATGGCCCTGAGCAGATTGAGGGCGTCCACGTGACCAGATGGACCGGTCACCTCATGCAGATTGTCCAAGTATTTGGTTGTAGAGTTCACAGAGATAGACACTGTCCTCTGGAGCCCTGGGCCTGTCAGAGCTGGGACAGATACACAGCAAAAACTACAGTTGTATGTACGAAGATAAGATTTTATGGTTACAAATGAGCCAAGGATACTGTTCACTTTTATATGCATATTTGATTTTTTTCTTTGTTTAGTTTTTTGTTTTATTTTTTGCTTATGTTTTCTTACCTTTAGCGAAATATATTCTCACTTTTTTCCACAGATCCACATCATTATTGAAAATGATGCCCTGTCTCTCCATCCCAAGAGTCTCTAGTCCCTTTTTGCTCCCAAATCTTGCTACATAATGGGGACTTCTTAAAATATGATAAACTGCAGATGACCTATGTAAAAAAAAATTACATTGTTATTTTAAGAAATATTAGAAAAGAACAGTAGGTCGACTTACTTGCTAATAATCAATGTTTCCTCGCCATTGATCCAGACCCGCACTATGCTGCCATATTTGTTGTTATAATAGTTGCATGCTGTGCCAATGCCAGTATAAATGAACCGGATGTAAGAGAGAAGTGGGCCAAGTCCTAACAAGAAATGAGGTCCTAAAAAAAATAAAGATTAGCATTCATATACCTAGTAATGTCATACATATAACATAATATATAGTCAAATATGGGAAGAATGCTTCATAATCTGTAGAAGCCTTTAAAAAATCGGTATACAGGGGCCATTAACCTTTCAGACCTGTTTTTGTTTTTTTTCCGCTCCTATTAATACAGTAAGTACTTACGAAGTGTACGAACTTACTGTTCGTACACTGCTATTCTTTCTGGTAATTCTGTCATTGTTTAACAGGGTTAAGCATTATAAGTACAAAAGTACTTCACCTTAAACCCCTTCAGTCATGATCCAAATGGGCTTGTAGTCATTGTTGTACTACTAAGACAACCAAATGAAAGCGTAATTGTACAGAATACAGGTACTGTTCATGTATTCAGTTAGTTCCCAACAATGTATATAGGAATATCAATAACCAAATATTTTTTTTCTGTTATGTAGCTGACCTGGAACATTTGAGCTGTGCATCCGACTCCACCGACTCCAGGCAGCTATCATCAGGATCAAAAGTAGAAAAAACAGGACCCCCGTAACCTCAGACAATGAATACACCATAGAACTAATTGTGAGTGGCTCCTTCAAATTCTCCATGGCTCCAGCTAAAAATCAGGAATAAGAAGTATGTTGTAGTTGTCCTCAGATTATGCCAACCACCACATACACTCACATGGGGTGTATATGGGTGTGTTGGGTGTGTCACAAATATTGTTCTCAACCAAAACATGTCATCTTATCAATGCCAAAAATATATAGTATCAAGCAATAAGGTAGCAGTATTTTCAATCAAAAACCACAACATCAGAGTGCAAAGAGAGAACCCTTGTGATGTGTTTCTATAATGCAAAATTAACTAATACTAATTAACTGAAAGCCCCTACCTTATCTTCTGTCAGGCTGTGCTTGGAGAGACCACTGTTGTTACTGGAGGTGCAGATGAGTATTTGTCTTCCAAACTCATCAAGCACTGTTTATAAATCCTTGGTTAAACCGTCACTTTGGTGGTTGCCTGGATACTGCCCCCTCTGGGGTTACAAGTACAGACCCATGGCATGGCACCGAGAGAAAAAAAAAACACACAAAAAAATTGCCACTGTCCAAAAGTGCTTGTCCAGTACATCTTTTCTTCGGCCTTACATCACACTTTGCTCTTGCTTTTTCAATAGAAAGAAAGCTCAGCATTCAGGTTTTCAAACGTTTAGTCTTTCAAGTGGAAAATAATTAGCTGGGTCAGACTGACCTGTCTAAAAAGGAACAGGGACTAGGGCACTGGGCACAAAAGCAAGTTTCTTTTTTTTAACAATCCAAAACCCCTACAATGGTTACAGTATATGTACTGTGGTAAAATGGTAGAGTAAAGCAATTCTGCATTAGTATTATTCAATAGAAGATTAATGACAGTAGTTTTGTAAGCGTTGAGATAATATATGATAAACTTTACTGTCCCCAAAGTTGAAATTTGTCTTTGACTCACTGCCCACAGCTTAAAAGCACAGTTACACTCACACATCACATTACTGTCAGACAGTCAGAGCTCATCACAAGATCCATGTGTCCATTGTCCATTTGTGCACTGCACAACTAAAGTGTCTAAGTTACTGAACTAGCCCTATTCCACAAATAGTTATTGCACCATTTAATATAAAGTAACTTAAGTGCACATTTGTTGTGCAGATTTGTTTAAGAGTGCAACAGAAGTGGACACAAGTTTATATCTGTTACTCTTAAAGATACATGCGCCTGATAGTGCCTGTCTGATGGAAGAACTTCATATTCGCCACACAACAGGTGAGAGGGGCCACATCACAGTATTGAAAATCAAATGTTTAAAACAGTATCATAATTATTTTGCACATTAAATCTTAAAAATAAGTTATTGAGGTCTTTTGCACATTCCTTATTATTGATAATCAGTTGTCTTTCCTACTGCCATGTGGGCCATTTTCTTCATGGAGTCCCACATCTTTTTATTGTCATGGGGCTTAAGAGCTCAGTCTACAGTGACCTTGTGCTTTTCTCTTGCCTCTTCAAGCATTTTATTTATTTGTTTATTTCTTTGCTGCGGCCAAGTGCACCATGTCCCTGCTCCTATATTCAAGCCTCTTTTCTTTATGGTCGTCTTAGGGACAATTGTGTCAATACAAAACTTAATAGTCTTTCATTGTTTTGTGACCTAAACTGTGGAAAATACTCCAGTCTGTATAAGAGAAGCAGCCACACAAAGTTTCTAGGCTGTCCTCAGACCACTGTAGCACTGCTCACCTGTATAAAAGACACCTGTCCACAGAATCAGTCAATCAATCAGACTCCAAACTCAGAGACATGCATAAGGCTGGGATGGGCCACAAAACCATAAGCAAGAAGCTGCGTGTTAAGGAGACAACTGTTGGTGCAATCATTTGAAATTTTAAGAAATACAAAATTACCATCAGTTGACCTCAGTTTGGGGCTCTACACAAGAGCTCTCCTTGTGGGGTTTCAGTGATAAATCAGTGATAAATCAGTGATAAATCAGTGATAAATCAGTGATAAATCAGTGATAAATCATCCTAAAACTACACAGGTACAGCTAGTCAATGATCTCAGGGCAGCTGTAACCAAAGTCACTAAGAAAACCACTGGTAACACTTTACACTGCAATGGATTAAAAAAAGAAGGAACAGAGAGTGATTGATAATGATGATTTTGGAAGAGAAGGTGCTGAGGTGAGATGTGGCCAAAACTGAGCTCAACTCACTGTTTGGAGGAAGAGAAATGCTGCCTTTGACCCCAAGAGCACCATCCCCACTGTCTGACAGTGTTTTTCTACCAACAGCACAGGACAACTTCACCACATCAGTGGGAGGATGGACAGAGCCGTGTACTAAGTCTTTTTTTTTTTGGCTAGGTCAGGGGTGGGCAAACTAAGGC
>JACN01074033.1:0-15402 GCA_000787155.1 Scartelaos histophorus | reverse complement strand
AAAAGTATATATACGGTCTATGCTAGTAAACCTTATTGAACCTATTGAAAGCCTAACAAATATATTACTATATGATCGGATAAATAAAGCAATATTTTTTTATGGCTCTGTCAGTAATTTTTAATTTTCAACAGGCACAAAAGACAAACTTCCTTTATATAAAAATCCCCTGAACATGCACGTGAAATGAATGAAGCGGTATTATTCAAGGCACCATCATATATTTTCTCAGGAAAATGGAAAAAGTAGAAATTTACTTCAAAGAAATAAATAATATCAGCAAGTCACTCAACTGAAATATTTTTAAAACATTAGTGGATTGAAATACAGTTGTACCTCGCCATTTTTTTCATGCAATTTTTATTTATTTTTTTAAGCGTATGAACGTGCATTGTGTTCTGCCTCTTGATTGGCTAAGGAAGAACCTGCGCATTGTGTTTTGCATCCTGATTGATTCAGTATAGTAGAATCAGTATTGTCCAGAATGTGTTCAGCCAAATTTACATAAATGTTCGACTGCTAGAAGCGGCCCTCTGAAG
Organism: Scartelaos histophorus; assembly: GCA_000787155.1. NCBI lineage: Eukaryota > Metazoa > Chordata > Actinopteri > Gobiiformes > Gobiidae > Scartelaos > Scartelaos histophorus. The sequence continues at coordinate 14,863 of JACN01074033.1, read as the reverse complement.
AGCTGTATGTTTGCAAGCAGGGACAGACTGGGACCATAAAATGGTCCTGCCATTCGACCACAGTCAGACTTGGCGACCGGAGAGGGCACAACTCGCTCCTCTAGATCCCTACTGAGGGGCAGAGCACGGGAGCGCTCTGCACAACTCTGCCCGTGAGATCACTACTGAAATTCGAACTGTGAGAACGTTTTAACGAGAGAAATGTGAGAAAATGTTAATTCCTGAGAAGTGTGAGATGAGGGGTCTTACAGCCTTAAAACATCTAATACTTGAAAAAATAAAGCTGACGACTTCGCAGAGTTCGCCTATCGTGGGTTATTTTTCTAACCTAACTCCCGCTATAAACAGGGACAACTTGTACAATAAAATAAAGTACAAAAATCTAATGCTAATGACTGCTGATGAATAATGAAATAAAGCTGCCTCCTGCTCGGTGCGCCACTGTTGCATTGTGGGAAATGTGTTATTGGTGCGTGTAAAACATCTGCAGCCTGCGGACCTAATAATAAATCAATATCATCCCGGGGGCCATAGAGATCCCTCTTGGGGGCCGGATCTGGCCAGCGGGCCTTGACACTGACATATGGGCTTTAGAATAACCGTTTCGGGAGGCCAACATCAGGCACGACATGGTCAAAGGGAATCAATGAGTACTGAATGACTGGGCTCAGCAATTTGGTAAAAATACATGACGTATTTATGTATTAATAATAACATTCTGTTCAAAGTTCAAAGTCACAAAATGACTGAAATACAGTATAACCAGACAAAGTAATGCAAGAATCAACAAAACAGGAAGAAAGAAATTGCTTGTGGAAGAAATTACAGTACTTCAAAAACTGCGATTTGCTAATTGCATCCATTCAGTTAATAAAGTCATTAATTTTGAATCTAAAATAATTAATTAATACAAATATGTTTAAAGCAAGACAATACAATACAAATACTATAGCCAACTAATCCCGTAACATTAGTGCTATAAATTAAAATGCTGTGATAAAAAAAGTTGTTAATTATGGAGAGAAACTGATATTGCATTAAATCTAGTCACATCTAAAGTTCTCAAAAATATTTCAAGGTACAGCTGATTTTGTTTTCTATTATTTTGTCAGGATCATCAGAGAGAAAAGTGTGATAACAAACCCAAGTCACCTTTACTGAGGAAACCACTGTAAAACCTCCTCTAATGACTACATTAAATGTGTGCATTATAATAATTAATGCCATTTGTAATATTGGTCTGATAAAGTTTGCCCCTATAGAGCATATGTGAAAGAAATAAAAACGTAAAAAATAAATAAATAAATAAAAAACTTCAATAACTAAAACAAAAATATACTAATCCTGTTAAACCCAGATTCCCTGGAAACATTACTGACTGAAAATGGGGTTAATACATCTAAATACCTCAAAGTAAAAAAGTACTTTCTTTGAACTGCAATTTAAACTCACCAGGCCTGTGTTCAGGAGAAGAGTCAAAGGCAGAGCTCTGTAACAGCTGTGGCATTTCTACAGGTGAAGAACAAAGATGGATATTGCCAGATAAGGAGTAATATAATAATAAAATCATCATTATCATTATACTGTTAGTTATTATTAGTAGTAATACAGACAGTATTACAGCAATACAGACAGTAATATAACATAGTATATATAATACAGACAATCACACTGTTGTTACTTGTAATGGACTTTGACCATAAAAAGTGAAAGCACTTCCTTTATCATTTGCAATACATGATATCACGATATTATGTTGGTGTAAAAAATCATTCATGACTGTAATGCTGTTACTGCATGGAAAAAAGAGACAATAAGATGCATCAAATCAGAAAAGCGGAAAAATTACATGGGATACTTCCTGAACTTTGAACTCAGTTTTGTGCTTCTTTTTCCAGGGCCTAGACTTTCCTGTCTTCATGGGCAGCTCGCCTCTCGTCTGTCACACTTATTACAAGTCCAAGAAATTGGAGTCATCTCAGGGCAAATATTCTACAGGACACACAAGCGCTTACTTAGCCTTAAAAATGTTATAACTGAGCTAAAAAGCATAAACCACAAAAACACGGAGGCTACTGTGCAAACACAAAATGGACAGCAGACCTCTACTTTAAAGTCATTTACATTCACAGTAAAATAAGTTGTGTTCAAATCTAAAACACATGATCAAATCTTCATAAAACATATAAAAATAAATGGCAAATAGATTTTAGTGAGACACGTCCATGAGTATCTTTGACCAGGCTGAAGGCTGCACTGAAAACCTGTCCCACATCTTCACTGTTGTTTAGCACACATCTGCTTGTCTCTGTGTGGATCTGTGCTGCTTGAGCTCATTCTACAACAATTCACAATTCAGGTTAAACTATAAACACCCATGAATTACAACGATTGTTGATTTTCTTTTATAGGCTATTACATACAGTCAGGTTCATGTCTCTAGTTTATTTAAATTTCTAGCATTTTTAATATAATTCGTTGAACACATTTCTTAATCAGGAGTGCAAAACATAAGAAAGACACATACTTGAAACGTCACAGGTCTTGTCAACATGGCTGCTGTGAGGAGACTGGGAAAACCGTACATTTTCCTACTGAAGATATGCCAATGTTGAACCTCTGGAAATGGGGAATGTTGCATTTCTGAAAATAGGGAGAAGGGATCATGCAATCAAGTAAAAAAAAACAAAAAAAACAAAACAAAACAAACATGCATTTTGGCTTCCTGGTATATTAAGTTCTCATATAAAATTAAATGATAGTGCCTTTGTAACATTAGCTTGTGTGCACACAAGATGGTGGAGTACAAGTTCACAATGTAGAAAAACATTAGGTCTAATATCTCAAAATATAGCAATAAATCGTCTTCTTAGCTTCACTTTAATAAACCATTTTTATAGATAAATCTCGTAACAATGTACATATTAAAGGTATATAACATTTGGTAAACTTTACCTGAAAATAGGGAGAAAGAATCACAAGAGATTCAGTGTTTCTCTCCAGCCGAAATTTAACGCAGAAGTTTAAAAAATAGCGCCAAATTCCCCCTGGTGGTGGGTGAAGGCACTAGTAATCGCTAACCCAAAGGATTCCAGGCCTTCCTCGATCACTGATGATATGATTACAATTCTCTTTAATGAAATGACAGAATTTTAATCATATCATCAGTGATCACAATTCTGTTTAATGAAATGACAGGAATATTACTGAAAAATAAAATAGAATGAACATTTTAGCAGACTGTTAACTCAGTTTATATTGTTTTAAGGCTTATGTAAATTAATATTTATTGCTATAATTTTTACTGTTGTTTTTAACCATTTTCTCTCAGCATGAAATCGTATTATGAATTACATCACTGTAAATCTGCACAGAGCACAGTATTAGGGGCATATAGTTCCATTCTAACCTACCACACGAACAAATGAAGTTTGAGTATTGAACTAGAGAATTAAGATAACAAGTTCTCTCAATTTACCACCCTGATAGCATCAGGATCCGCAGCGCATCCGCTTTCGGTTATTTGTTCCGTATTGGCTTTCTGACTGTCGCTAACCCAAACCCCTGAGCAGCTGCTGTCACACACAATTCTGTTTAATGAAATGACAGGAATATTACTGAAAAATAAAATAGAATGAACATTTTAGCAGACTGTTAACTCAGTTTATATTGTTTTAAGGCTTATGTAAATTAATATTTATTGCTATAATTTTTACTGTTGTTTTTAACCATTTTCTCTCAGCATGAAATCGTATTATGAATTACATCACTGTAAATCTGCACAGAGCACAGTATTAGGGGCATATAGTTCCATTCTAACCTACCACACGAACAAATGAAGTTTGAGTATTGAACTAGAGAATTAAGATAACAAGTTCTCTCAATTTACCACCCTGATAGCATCAGGATCCGCAGCGCATCCGCTTTCGGTTATTTGTTCCGTATTGGCTTTCTGACTGTCGCTAACCCAAACCCCTGAGCAGCTGCTGTCACACAGCGGATATGCTGCTAAATCATCTTAGATCCGCACTGTAAATGCACTTTTAACACAACATTTGTTAGATGTGTAACTATCAATTAGCGGATCCGCGGCTAAACCGGTTCAGAAACGCAGCGCGGACGCGCCATTGACTAACGGGACCTGAGCGGACAGAAGAAGCATCCACCTGTCCGCGGATTTAAATGTAAGTAAATTGTTAAAGAGTTAATTTTATCAGTCATCATTAAAGTACACTATGTTATGTTAGCTCCCAGTCTAAATATTATTTGTATACAACGCTACTTATATTTATATGTATTTTTATGATCATGGAGTTGCGGCTCTGCTCCGTGGACGTTAGTCACGGGTTCGGTTCTGACTGGACGCCGCACTTGACGCTCTCCCCATGGTGGGGAGCGACTGTGAGCCCGGTGTCTGAACTGGATGTATTTTAACAACAGATAATTATTATTTGTGTAGAGTGTTGACTACCGTACTTAAGATTAAAGTGCAGTCATGTCGGTGCCTAATACAACAACGTTATAAAACGCCAAACTTTTAACGACAGCTAACGTTAGCTTACCAACTAAACTTATTTTCTATTCCCCAGATGATGAAGAGCCCTTCTGCTGATTATCTCCACCAGGAGCCCTCTAATGTGACACATCTTAATTGCATTGCACCATCATAATTGATTATTATATTTTAAATGTTGTGGTAAAAGTATATGTAATATAGTTTTGTATAATATAGAGCAGTGAAATATAGATTTTACAGCTGTATATTTATACATGTACATATTGATATGAGCCTGAGTTAAATAATGTTTTTCATCTCTGTTTCAGAATATACTATGTTTAGTTATAAGATGGACATAAGGGCAAGATAAAGACCCTCTTTAAGTAAATACTGCACTTGTATTAAACACTGTGGCCTGAAATGATCTGAACTGATATTAGTGTTTGTTTCTTTATAAGTACAGAATTTACTCTCGCGGGCCAAGTTCCAAAAATGTAGAGGAAGACCTTCTAGTAAGGGTACTCTATGAGCCTGCCTTTATTAGCTTTATTCACTGAACATGTTCACATTATAATCACACCTGTTGTAAATTTTGTTTCTTTCAGAACTTAAAGTGGTGGAGTTTAAAAACTGACCCTGTGTAAGCGCACAGATCTCTCCAATCAAGTGTTTCATGTTCAAATCACACAGCAACTGTCATTATTACTTATATTGTTCTTCACAAACCCACACTCTAACTCCTTACAAGATTATTTAATTAGTATTTAACACTCACTGGTGTCATTTCAGATGCTGTGACAAATGGGAAGTCCAGAGCTGGACTCTGACAGACTGGATCTTCATCAGGAGGACATGGAGCTGAAGAGGAGCCAGGCTCACTGCACCTCTGACCTCTGACCTCAAACTGAAGCTAAAGACAGAGACTCTGAAACTCCCACACTGCTCAATCTAGATTCTAGAATAAGCTCTAGAGTCTAGAAGTACAACCATGAGACTCATTGTACTGTGGTAAACTCAAGTTAAGCTTGAACAATCTGGTATTTTGTCACACAAGTATCATCTTAGTAAAGACTGTAAATTGTCATTTTCATATTTAGATTGAAGCATATATAAGTTATATACTGTTAATAATTACTCATGTCCTAATATTTCTAATTAATGATTTAAATAAACATTGTTTACATTGTTAAAAAAAATCTTCTTTTAACTAAATCTTCTTTAACTAACTTTTAACAACTTTCAGTTGTTGATGTTCATGTTTCCTCTACATCCTAGTTGTGATACATGTTGTAAAAGGTGTTTTATGTAGTTTCAATGCAGTGGATCAGTATCAAAGCTGAAGCATATTTAGGCTTCTAACGACATAATAAACAGATCCGTAACAGTCCACGCAGCGAATCCGGCGCGATGTGCAAGTGGACTCCTTTGCGGATCCGTTCTGCGGATACGCGGCGAATCTCCGGCTACCTCCGTCGCGGATCCGCCGCGAATCCGCCGCGAATACTTTTTATCTGGGGATGTATTTAATTAACAGATTTGCGCTGCAATAATTGACATAATTATGAGTCAAAACTTATCAAAATTCAATCTTTATTGTTTTTTTTTTTTTTTCGACAAAGACAAAATCTTTGAAACAAGAGAAAGCACCTTTGGGTAACACTGATATGAAAATTCAGATCACAGAACAGTAGTATATAGACCAAATGGACCATTGAAAGCTTACACATTTTTATATTTTAGTGTTGGGAAAGTTACTTAATTTACAGACAAACTACACAGAATGTTTATAGAAGTTTCACATGGATCTAGGTTCAATGCATTTTAAAAAGTTCAGCGAAAATGTATTAATACTCTATTGCTAGTTATGCACAGAGGTTAAAGGAGCATCCACCAGAACATGTCTGCAATGCACCTTTACGTTAAGAAATGCATGTCCAAAAAGAAACCAAAATCCAAATCTAAATTGTGGAAAAAAGAAACAAAAATGAAAGCAAGATCAAAAGGTCAAAAAATACTTTGTAACTGAAAGTAATGATGACACAGTAAAAATAAAATGGCAAATATCTAGAATGGAGTTTTGTTCTCAAATATTGGTATAGGTACAAACAGTGGCTAGTATTATTCAGTTCTTTTTTTGTTTCTAGACTTTCATTAGTAACATGATGTCCATGAAGTTACTCGACATGTTTTGGTCCCACTTTAGAAGGTCCACTATGTAACTTTTCTTAACTATCTCCATGAAGACAGCAGATGACAGTAACAGGCCAATTTATAGAGGCAGAAGGAATGCATGTTTTTCAAGGTATTTTCGAGCTATAAAAATCTGTAATTGGATAAATATAAGTTTAATGCAGGAATATCCATGGAGACAAGCTGGCAATGGATCTTCCACCAGAAAAGTTACATAGTGTGTATTTAAAAGGTGCAAATTTAATTAGCTTGACCTTTCCTTAGTTTAGTCCTGATCTAGTCCAGTTTTTTGTGGTTCTATTTACAGATGAATTAACACATGCCTCCAATTCAGCTAAACAAGAGTATGCATCATTTTGAGCTCAACTTTCTGAAATGACAAGACCCCAAAAACTAGCTAAGACTGGCTGTAACTGTTAACCTAAATGGCCAAATGCAAAGTAATGGGGCAGTGATCACTTCCCATAGCCTTGGTTCGTATCTTGCTGTCACACAGATTCGGCATTAACGCGGAAGACAACACAAAATAATCCAGCCTCCACCCAACATTTTTACTCCTAGCATTCATCATATAGGTCCAAAATGTGTATGCATATTGCTGTTCTGGGTACAACTCACGGAAACTATCCACAAACCCAGCTGCTAACAACTGACTGAACCCTTCTCTCTCCTCTGGTGTGAAACCTGCATTTTTCTTATTTCCTTTTGGGTTTTTTATGTCGATTTCTTGGTGCGCGACGTTGAGATCGCCACACAGAATCAGTGGTTTTTTCTTGTCCAGGTCGCTGAGGTAAGCCTTGAAATCCTCATCCCAAGTTTTGCGGTAATCGAGACGCACCAATCCTTTTCCAGCGTTTGGGACGTAGGCGGTGACCAGGAAGTACTTTGGGAATTCTGCAGTGATGACACGCCCCTCTTTGTCGTGCTCTTCTTTGCCTGGATAAATGTTTTTATTTTTAATCCACTCACTTGTAGGGTTATTAAAAGTAGTGACACTACTAAAACTACTCATTTGAACAGGTACTCCTAAAAAGATGAGTTTTACAAATAATAATAAAACAGTTTTAACTTGCATCTGAAATAGAAATGCAATGTTCTGATTTTTGGAACACTTAAGCTCCTCAAAGAGAGTAAGTAGCAGTCACATGTCTGTAGTCTGCAGTCATATCCCGCTGCAGTCTTTGCGATCGGAAACTTAAAATCTCCTAAGATCCTCCTCATGTCTCTGGTGTGCGCTTTTTGTCAAAGGTTTGAGACTAAAAATATCCTGTGTGTGGTGGTCTTGAGTTGACCACTCGAAGACCTGCAGCGCTAAGATATAGTTACATCACTTGATAGTGATAAGTCTCTTCTCTAGCCAGAGATGCCCTGGGGCTGACTGATGTGAGACATGGCTGCCATTCTGAAAATATGGTTATGGCATGGTAGAAGTGTCTTGCCCAAGGAAATAGCTAGAGGAATGCACCCACAACTTTCAACCTTGATGTAATTGGTAGCATTAATATACTTTTCTGATAGTTTGACAAATTTGAAATGTCATAAGAGACATAAGAGTTTCGAACAACTAATAGTACACAACTAAAAAGTATTTCTGCTTCCCATTAGACAACATTTTGAAGACTTTTTTTCCCCCTCATTAAAAAGCCTTAATTAAAAGGCCCCAATTTTCCATAATTCCTTCCCCATGAATAGTACAACAGTTGATTCCTCCATTAATGAGAAACACAAGATATGTATGTACACAAAAACATAGACAGAAGTCACTCACCTACAGACACACACACGCACACACACACTACTCACCGATGCCGTATGTGACTTTGATCGGCTCATTCTTGCAGAGCATGGCCACTCCACTGTAGCCTGTGTTCTCCTCTGACGTGGCCCAGTATTTGTGTGGATATTCCTCCATTGTCGTGATATCGCTGGGCAGGTCCTTCTCTGCACATTTAGTCTCCTGAAGGCACAGGATGTCTGGGGACTCCTCACGCACCCACTAGAAGAGAAAGGTTCAGAACATCTTTATTATCACTGTTTGGAACCACGGTAACACAGAAAAGATTAAAGATGAGCATTAAAAAAATGTATGTGATTAGAGACAGGGAAAAGATGTGGGAATCTGATGCTCTTTGGTCTGGGCCAACCGTTATGTTGTTTACAATATGACCTTGTCAAAGCCTTAGCTCATCAGATCTCATCAGAAATTGAGCACTAGGGCCTCACTGTAGAGCCTGGAATTCCCTGTGGTCTCTCATCCAAGTACCGATCAGGCCCATTCCTTATTAACTTCTGTTGTGTCCTTAGCCAAGACACCAACTTTACCCACATTGCCTAGTATGAATGTGGTTTGTGAGTGTTAGTTGTGGTTGATAAGGCTGACGCTGCAGATTGGCTGATGCTGCCATAATTTGGGCTACAATAATTTGGGGTAAAATTGTACCCCAAATTATGAACTTCCAGTCGGCTTGGGGCAACTGTATCTTGAAAGCTTTTTTTACATCTTTAAAATATATTTATACAATGTATACCAGCTCTATTAAACTAGCAGTGTGTGTAAATCTGTCCAATCTATAACAATAGTCAAATATATTTTCATCCAAACCGCAGTGTGTAACTCAAACTCACATCGAGCCCCTTCTTTTTGACCCAGGCGCGGAGCCCGTCCACGTTCCAGGAGGTGATCTTCAGGTTGGCCTCTCTCCCATCTTGGCTGCTCAGTTTGTCTGGAGGATCATCATACAGTATCGGGGCTTCTGGCTCCTTTGCTGGCTTTGCTTTCTTTGCTGAACCTGAAAATAAACACAATTTTTTTCACTTTAAAAAATATTCAAAATCAATACTATGGACATCAGCTAGTAGTTATAAAGTCTTTATTCTTTCTATAATACTGATTATGTAAAAGCACATTTCTTTTATGTCCTTTTATTTAGTTTATTCTGTTGTAGTATTGGAATGAAAAGAATTTACTTATTGCTACTTGAATCACTGCTAAAATGCCATCAAGTCATACAGTATATAGGCCTATTAGACGACGGTGGTAATAAGTAATATTGTACCCTAAATTATTCACTTATTTACTATTATAATCTGGTTGGATTATATTATTTTGATTAAAATATAATTCAATATTTTGTGTTTTAATGTACTGTTTTTGAGTGTGTCTAATACCATTCTCTCCCTCAGTTGCTCCATCTTCCTTCTTGCTTCTCTTCATGTTTGAACCAGCTCTGACTCCAAACAGGCGCACACCACGCACACACAACGCACACACAAGACGCTGCAGAGAAAAAGAAAGTAACTTAGGACATGTTTGGTAAATTCTTCATTTTATGTTTAATCTTTTGATTCGAAAAACGCTCTATCAAAAGAAATAACATTCTACTGAATAATTAATTACACTAGAAATCAGGCACAGATTCACAATTAAATGAAATAAATAAAAAGTGGTAAGAATTTTGTTTTAATGTAATGTCATAATTCCATCAGGACAACGAGGGGGATTCCACACTTTTAGACAAAAGAAGATTTTCACTTTAAATCATAAATTGTAAAGATATGTGAATATATTTTTAATTTCTGATTCAAGTTATTAAGAAAAAACACCCAACAACAACAACACTAATTTATAACTTTTTAATTATTGTCTGGACAATTAGTTGGGAGAACAAGGATATGATCTAGTAATTGTAATCAGCAATAAATACACAATACATTTTTACTTCCTTATCAGTGGACTCATAAGAATGATAATGAGAAAAATACTGTATTTGTAATATTTTTCTGTTCATAACATACGATACGTGCTGTACTGAACCTCTGCTGCATTTAAGAACAAACACAAATACCCCACAACATAAGTATTTTATTTAATCTTTTTAATGACAATTATTTTACTTCAGATTATGCATGCACATCCCACTGCAAACTACACAGGTCAAGAGAATCTAACTTTTGTTTTGCAGGATGTGCACGACGTTAAACGCCATGCTAACGCTAGCTTTGCTTCTCTGACAAAGAAAGACCACAGCAGCAGGGGCCTGTTGTGTGCAGGGAATGAATGAACCGTGAAACTAAACCAACAAAAATACTCTATCAACAATCTATCGATGCAAAACCGGTTAGTTAAATTAGCTTGGGGTCAGCCATGCGTTTAAAGGAAAATACATGCAAATAGAAATCTTACGTGCACTTTTGCAACAGGATGGGAAGAAGGGACAAGTGATTTCCTTTATGATCACTCCCCCTGTACTCATACCAAACCGCAGAGAACGCTCACCCACGTGTTTGCATTGCTTAATTAGCGCCTAACGCAAAATTTCATATAAAACTAGCTCAAATCATATTAAAATCCAATATATAGAACTAGATTAACGAGTGTTATAATCGGAACGGATAAGGTTGAATAATGTTTGAGTTAAAATCGGTTTAAAATAGTTTGGTGTTATTATTCGTCAGGCAAAATCAGTCGCTGCCTGTATTTGGGTCCTCAAAAAGGTCTTTGCCTAGCATATTGTTAGCAAAAAGTTAGCAGAAAATTCAACATTAATTCATTTTCAAGATAATCTGGTCACTTGAAATGTGAGCTAACATGTTAAAAGCATGATTTATGTTGTGTCTGTGTATTATACGGCGCGCTTAATTTAGAACTGTATTGTATAAAAAAATGCATTAACTACGTAACTAGTTGTCACGTTTCAATGGATGTACTAAGTAACTAGTCACGTTAATAGTCTGCTCTTCAATGCATTTGTGTTAAAGTTAAGGTTAAATCATTCATAAAGGGTGGTAAATATATTGTGCATTAATAAAAAGTTCTAGCTTAAAAAAAACCAAAAAATTTTAACAGTACTAAAAATGTGCACTATGTAACTTTTTGTTGGGGGTCACCTGCTTGTTTCTATGGATATGTTAATGCTCTTCATGAAGTGTTCCATTATATGACATTAAACAGCTTGTAATTATTACGTTCCAGTTAGAAATACCTAGAAATACAGGCATTCTGACTGTGAATGGGGTGGCCTCGCCACAGATCTGACCTGTAACTTGGTCTGGTTTGGTCTCCATGAAGATAGAAAGGTTTAATACAGGGGTCTTCAGCCTTTTTTCCCTGGTGAGCTACCTTTACAAACAAAAATGCCAGAGAGCTACTTATTTTAGAGATTGGAAGAAACTGAGTAAATATTAACGCCACGGTGAGCTTTAGATGGGGACAGTTAGATGCCTTTAAAACAAGCTATTATTCATGTATTAATGCACAAATTTGGGCATTAAAAGCATGCATTTAATTAATCAGATCTTAGTATTCAGCACAAAATGTATGATCCAGAAATCCCTTGGCAAGCGACTTGGAAGTGGGTGGAGAGCTAACTACACATTTTAATTTGTGATTTTGCTTTGCTATAATATTTATTTTATTAATTCAAACTGAACCGAAATTATACAAGGCAGTAAAGAATCAACTTACATCACTGTGTCTTAACTTTTCTGTTTTTCCCTCCAATTGACTAAAACAGAAATGGACTTACCTGCCATATACTTTAATCTTCCCAGTTTGCCATGACGATAGTGATTGGGTTTGAGGGCAGTGCCAATAAAATCGGAGTGGGCATTATCAGAGATGGGGAGGTGCTTTCGAACCCAAGGAGGACCTACATTACCCCTCCTGGACAAGGCCTGTGCTCTTTTACCTTTGTTTGTTTATTTTGAATTGCTTAATTTGCAGGTTGCTGTCTTGTTTTTTGGCAGTATTATTTATTAGCAGAGGGAGATATTTTGTATATATGCCAAATTAGAATGAACGGAATATGGAGAGTATAGTGTTGAATTGAAACTATGAAAATAACATCAGAAATAAACATATAAATGTATAGTGTAATTTTCCAAACAAGTTACAAGTGATTTTTCTGTACTTATGGGGTTAAATGTATAGTCTGTTTAATTGAATACTAGATTTGAACTTGAACCAAGACATCTAGGTACATTTGATCTAATTTAAGATGCAAAGTTAAAATATTGTCTGAATATTGTTATCGAGATTATGCAAAAAATAACTGTATTCATTTGTATCAATATTACCTTATTTTGATTTCTTTTCTTCAGGTTTTATGCCCAGTGACACGGCCAGACACCACCGCGCCGTCATCCTCACAGTTTTAAAAGAGGCTCTGGATGAAGCTGGACTCAAGCCTCAAGACATCGACTGTGTGGCCTATACTAAAGGTAACACGTGCATTTATAAACAGTGTAGAACCTAATGTTGTAGAATGATGAAAAATAAGTTACTTCTTCCCACTCCATTTCAAGCATCAATCTTCAGTCGATCCTAGACTCAAATAGTACTTATTGCATTATTCTCTGTATCAACTTCTGTTTGTTGTGGTGTGATATAGCTCGAAATAAAGATGTAAATATACTAGAAGCAATTAACGGTGTCATAAAAATGATTAAAGTATTTGAATTTGAATCAAGAGTTAGTCTAATGGTGGCAAACAATTAGTAGCATTATTATGGATACTTGACCATTTTCAGTTTCTGATTTCTGCATTTTACAGGATTGTATTCCTGGTATGTCATTTTGTCAGTAAAATGTTTATGCTCTTACAAGCATTGAAACTGCATATATGAATGAAGTCTACTCATGATACTTTATATACTTTACCTGTCTAATTCTGTCCATGTGCGTCAGGTCCTGGGATGGGAGCTCCTCTGGTCACTGTGGCTCTCGTGGCTCGGACAGTGGCTCAGCTCTGGAACAAACCGCTGCTGGGAGTGAACCACTGCATCGGACACATTGAGATGGGACGCCTCATCACCAAAGCTCACAACCCCACAGTGCTCTACGTCAGCGGAGGAAACACACAGGTGAGGGCGGGGCAACAGGTGAAGGCACAATAACAGGTGAGAACAGCACAACAGGTTAGGGAGGAGCCAGAAGTGAGGGCTCACAGCAGGCAGATTTTATGGATTATAGATGTTTAAAAAAAATGTGTGACAAGGACTTGGGATGTAGAGCAACAAGGTATAAATCCTGATGCTAGCTCTTACTTTACACTTTACTCAGCCCTCCTTGCCTTGTTTGGTTGTGGCACCATTTGGCAGCTATGTCTCTGTTAGTCATGACAGGGCAGCTGTGAAGGTGACATCTCAACACTCTATGATCGTTATGAACTTATATTGGACTCTAACAGTAAGTTTTTCAGGAAAATGCAAAAATAAACTGCCGATATGAAGAAGAGGACTGGGACCATTTTTTTGGGCAGTAAAAAAGTTTCTGTTTGGCTAAGGACAAAGCCAATGATTTCCACAGATGCAGCAGCAGTGTAGAATCAAACACAAAATTAAATGGCAGTTATGACATGAAGCCAGTGTAGGATTGAATGTATATAATATATAATAATATTTTATTCTTGCCACCTGATGTCAAATGTGTGTAAAAAAAAAAGCAATAATTTTAAACTAAATCTTTTCCTCTGTGTGATCTGTAGGTCATTGCTTACTCTGAGCAGCGCTACAGAATATTTGGAGAGACCATTGACATCGCCGTCGGCAACTGTCTGGACCGATTCGCCCGAGTTATAAAGGTTTGTATGTTATACTTTACAAGCCGTTTTTTGAGAAAATATGATTCTCCTCTGTCTTTGTTAGTGTTCATATATTTAAAATATTTACTGAATGTATTATAAAAGTGTAATCTTTACATAATAATTTTAAATATGATTATTAAACGATATTCTTAATTATTCAACATAAGACAGTATGTTCATGAAACTACCTCATATTTTAGATTTCAAATGACCCCAGTCCAGGCTACAACATCGAACAAATGGCCAAAAAGTAAGTATTAAAAGGATTAAAATATATTACACATTATTGCCATTTTTAAAATGACCATGTTCATCTAATCTTTGCCTCCAGAGGGACTCAGTATGTGGAGCTGCCATACACAGTGAAGGGAATGGATGTGTCCTTTTCAGGCATTTTATCTTATATAGAAGTGAGTGAGTCTCTTCAGAATAATATTAGACTTCTGTCATAAAATCACTTTAATAAATTGTATGTTCTTTTGTAGGAAGCGGCCAGTAAGATGCTAAGCTCTGGTGAATGCACAGCACAGGACCTGTGCTTCTCTCTGCAGGTAACAGCACTTTGTAAAGCTTCTAAAATAATTAAATAATT
>KN502770.1:84396-101421 GCA_000787155.1 Scartelaos histophorus | reverse complement strand
GAGGAAACAACATAACAACATAGATCAAAAAAAGTGCTATATGAGCGCTTTAAAATATTGCAATAATATCGTTATAAACATATCGCAGGTTTTTAAAGAAGAGATACAGGAGCGGGCATCAAACTGTGATCTTTTTATCTAGTGAACGCATTAACCTATAGCAGCCGCTTGGTGTGGAGCACTTCTCTGGGGGAGTATTGGATGTCTAAGACTGCCCTGCTTCAAAGACAAGGAGGAAGGACTAGTGCAACTACTGTAGATGCAGAAGCCCTTACAACTCAAGTGGGGCCAGAAATAGCGTACAGTAATTGCATCTAAGTTATATACTGTGTCTCCTCTCTTACATAACACCATTTAAAGTCTGATTTACCAGGTTTTACATCGAATTCCCTCCCTTATAAGAGAATGACCATTTACCAGGACCCAAGTAGCCTCTGTGGCAAACTCAATTACACGCACATGCAGTTTTTTAAGTAAGTGTAAGTAAAATGTTGCTGTTTTTCTGAATACTTTAAGCCATCATTAGTAGATTGCAGCACACAGTAATGCGCTGTCTCATATCTATGGCTGCATTAAGAAACTCGGTGATAGCAAATAAGAAATGTTACTAAAATTATAAACCAATTTTCCTGTAAGATGATACAGTGCAGCCATTAGTGATGCAATTAGCAGACTGTCTACTGCCAAGTTGGACGAGCTGGATTTGAACGTGCAATGCTAGCTGCTTTTGGATAAATTTATATTAGTTTTAGCCTTCATAGAACTATGGAGTTTCTTGTTAAGTGAATTACTGTATTCTGCTTTGCTTATGTATGTAGGAATACTATTAAACGGCCCATATTATGATATTTTCTAATGTGTTTTATAATATTGTTTCCCCATCAAAAACATGCCTGCAGTAGTCTTAATAAACTTATTGAAAAATGTAAAAGTGGGAAAAGATACTCAAAGTATTGTTTTGTTTCATTTACACACACATGTTTAACACAGAAATCATGCATATTTAGACTGAGTTCTTCTCCAAAACATAAAACACTCACTAGAATCATTTGGATAACCTCAAACTTGGCATTTCCAGACTGAGTTCTTCTCCAAAACATAAAACACTCACTAGAATCATTTGGATAACCTCAAACTTGGCATTTCCAATCTATACCAAGCACGTAGAGCATTTTGAGCCTTGGAGAAGTTTACAGACTAATAATAACCAATTAATTTAGCAGTTCTGAGAATTTGTGTGTGTTTGTGTTTGGGGGGCACTCTAAAAAATCCAAGGAAAAATCTATGCAACACCAAATCTCTAAAGCTCCACTGACCCGTTGTTACAAGCACATATATACTCAAGCAGAAAATCGACCCCAGATCTTGACAGAATAATCCATTTTGAAGATGTCAGACGAGGTGAAGTCGCTTATAATCAATCCGGTCCATTAACTGAGGGATAATGACATTGAAATATGAATCATAGCAACTACATCTGGCATATTGACAGTAACAGACACCTGGCGTGAGGAATTCTGAGCTTTATTTTAACACAATCCGCCCATAAAGAACTGAATTGGCTGGAACTATGAAAGGCGAGCGTGTTTTTAACTAACAAATCTCTCCCATGTGAAACTGCAGTCACAAAATAGCGACAATTAGACACACTCACCATTTTTGTTGGACCATGAGCTTGCATTGATCACTGGCACCTGAAAATTGTTGCTTAAATCCATTACTATCTTAAAACTTTTTTTGGCAGTGTTTGTGTGCATTGTGTCTCCATTTTAATTCCTGAACATTCCACCATAGAGATACATGTAGAATACGCCCAGTATCATGTCACTGCAAGGTATCAATACTAAACTAACTAAACTAACTAAAGGAAGAAAGAGATTCAGGGAGGAATCATGAGCCCAAACCACATTAGTTTAAAGATCCACTATGCAACTTTTCTGCAGTAGGGCCCTGTACATACCTGTCTCTATGGAAATACACTTGCGTTGCCTGGAATATTTCACAGTATAGTATTTCCTCTAAAAAATACTTACAGTGAGTGGGTCACTTATCCACAGATCTGAGCTGCAACTTGACCTGGCGGCTTCACCTGTTTGTCGTCACAGAGAGAGATTATTTTAAAGTCGTACTCAGGAACATTACAGGCAAAGCAACCACATCCCCATGATGACGAGCTTGTGGCAGACCGTCCATGTCAAAAGTTACGTAGTCCATCTTTAATATCCAATCAAGTTACCATAAGTTTAATAGATTATCTGCAATATTATGAGAAGACTATAAGTTTTCTCCCTGAACTAGTGGCCCTTGAATTTACATTAAAAAAGCCTCGGCATTTTATTTACCCTGCAGAGATATTGATCAATAATTTAGCAAGGTTCTCTCTTCGCAAGTACACTCCAATGTTTTCTTGCAGTTTGGTTTATTTTTAATTGATACAGCTTTGTTTACAGTCTTTCTTTTAAAAAATACAATTTAGAACTGAACGCAATTAGACTGGGAGGCACTAGCGCGACTTCCTGGTTTAAGTAAGAATAAAATCAGTATTCGCAATCTCACAGCGCAGTCATTTAATTAAGAGAACCAGTTACTCTGCAGCAGCAATTTCCTTCTCTTTGTGTAGTAAACAGTGAATTAGCCTTAAACAACAGGCCTGAAACTGGATGCCTTTGTTATAATGGAGTAATTAAAGCGTATTAATTAGAAGTGTTGCAGGTGCAGAGGTAGTGACGCCATCGCAGCACCTCGCCTGGCCCCAGTGTAACGGGAGTAAGCGCTAACCAGGCCACGGAAACAAGAACTGTGCTGTTAACTTGCAAAGAGATTAGATTCAATTGGCCTTCTTACGTCCTCTAACATACGAAGCTGAAAAACTGCACAGTCGAAGCTTTAACTGTTTATTTATTATTATGGGATATGTGCAGTGGTGGAGGAAGTACTCAGTTTTCTTATTTAAAACTACACTATTTAACTTCTAAGCAGGAGGGTCTTTGTTGCCTGGAATGTTCCACAGTAGGGCATTAGAAATATCTCCCTTGCACTTGTTTTTTTACAGCTCAAAAAAACTTTGAATTGAATGTGAATTCTTAAAACAAAAAACAAAACATGAATTCGTACCATGTGCAAGTTTGCTTTTTCAAAGATCTGAACATTAACCTGTCTCCATTGTATTTACCAAGTTTATTTCCATACTGTGCAATAATTCAGGCTAAACAGTAAAATCTCCATGGAGACAAGCAGGTAACAGACCCTCCAGCAGAACAGTGCAACTTTACGTAAAAGTGCAGATACTGGGGAAAAAAAGTAGAAATATCACGTGAAAACTCTACTTGAGTAAAAGTACTAAAGTTCCTGTTTAAAAATGTGTCAAAATTTAACCCCTCAGCATTTTCAGAAGGTCTCAGAGAATCATAAAAATTACTTTAACTTTCCAGTCCACTTAAAATATGTAGAGGAATAGAAAGTACAAATACCTGCTCTCAAATGTAGTGAATAAACGTATTCACTTAAGTACTTATGTAAAACTTATACCTAAGTATTTTACTACTTTTACTTTGTTACGTTCCACCACTGGACATGTGTACTTCAAAGTGCAATAAGATCAGGTTATTTTACTAGCGGCAGTTCCTGATACAGTGTGAAACCAGTTGTAAATATTTTATCATGCAGATACTTGAGTATTATATAACGGTGAGAAGATGCCCGTCTGGCTGTTGGCGTGTTCTGAAAGTTTGATCAGGTTAGGGGGGCATACACACTGAAGAGTAGAAATAGATAATGTATAAGTTTTGTAACACAAAAAAATGACTACAAACAAGTTCTTACATGAGAAAACACAAGGCAATACTGCCATCTGCTGTAAGAATCACTCTACCACACCCTAAATGAAAGTGACAAATGATGCTCTAAATTGCTTTATTAATGCGGTATTATTGATCAGTGGTTCTCACACTGTTCACACCAATTACGCTCGAAGAAAATATTTGGCCTTCTGGGTAGATCTAAACTAGGTCTAAGACTGGACTATTTTAGCCTAGGTCAAAACTAGAGCTACACCAGGTCTAAAATGTGACTGCACTCAGTACTATTCTGGTTCTAAACAAGGACTAACCAAAATGTGAAACAAATCTGGTCTAAACTGTATTCCTATCCACGTTAAAAAACCTTTAGCTCAGAAGTAGGGTACAGAAGTGTGTGAAGAGTTTTACTATGCTGTAGATATCCATGAACCATGTCATACTGGACACCAACTTACCTCTGCATAAAGCCCTGGGATTATGGGAGAAGGTACTCAGGGATATTCAGTAACACACAGGGAAGCGACACCTGGACTCCACGTTGTCCTTCAAGATGGACTGAAAGATGAAAATGTGTATTTGAATGTCTAAATAGTTGCACTTCCATACCAGAAACTTTGATATAAATAAATACTGCTTCTTTCCCTGAGTACAAGAGTATAGCCTACTAATACTAGAGCCAGCCGTAAGTGGAGATGGGGCTTTTACATTTGTGAGCAGTGCATAAATTCATAATCAGAGGAGTCTTTGACCTGCTGTAAGGTCACTTCCCGGGGCCAACCTGCACGCCTGTTTGGACTCATACCTCAATCATTCATTACAGGAGCCAGGACTGTAATATTAGAAGCTTTCCCCCTTGACAAAACTAGTGTCTCCCTGAGAGGATGAGCGCTGGTCTACCCTCCCTTTCGACTTCTCTCGAGCACTGAGAGATCCCTGTTTAGCTGCAGATTGAGCCTAAGTGCCCGGTTAGTTCAGTCCATCTCCAGCCCCTCAAGCCTTGCTCCCAAGAGGCTCTTCACAGACACACTGCTGCCTTTTCAGTAAAGCAGCTGAGCCCACAAAACACATCTGTCACACCAAAGGGATTTACAGGGATCAACACCTGCAATACCACGGACCTCATCATATACTGTACCTCATATCACTCGCTGCACTTTACCCAGGCTGTTTTACTAAAAAAAAGAATTGATATATTTCAGTGAATTTACAAAATGAGCATCTTTGCCAGTGGAGAGTCCGCTACCTACTTGACTTCAAAAATATTCATCTAGCATCTATTCATTATGGGCGTTTCTATTACTCAAAAATCCTCCTGTGCATAGGGACGACTCTCCTTCGTGATTAATACGTTTAATCTATCCTGTTGAACATTCTAGACAAAGCAACAACATTTCTATGGAGACACATCGGTCTAAAACTATACAGAAGACAAAATAATCAAAGAATAAAATGCTTTATTCTATTTTGTAAGTATTGCAATGGGCATATAGTAGCATGTAATATAAAATTTTATTCCCAATTGAATTAAACTACCATGTGTTAGAACCAGACCCCCATTAAAGCTTTTTCACGGCCTCAAAATCGTCACCTTCTTAAAATAGTTTACGTGGGGAAAAAAATGCCATAATTTCAATATTCCTGGGAGTTTTTTGTGTTTCCTGAAAAACCCGAAAAAATGACTTATGCGATTATTTTAGAAAGGTGTCGAAATATAAAACCGATACCTAAAACCACAGTGATCAAAGTGTTATGTAGCTGAAAAATAGCAAACGACCCATTGAGAGAGACTGAAAAATGGTTTTGACAAAGGCTACATCACAAATCACAAATCACATCCTAACCTGGGCCTATATTTCACCGTTTTCTGATCTATTTTAAAATGTTGTTACCTAATCACATACCTGGAGTTGTGGTTTGTTTCATTCACACATGTTTAACACACAAGCAAGCACACAAACTGCATATTTAGGCAGACAGAAAACACCACATGTTCACAGGAAGCGTTCCATTGTTTTTAAACTCTTAGCTGTTAACTTAAAAACTACCACTTCACGATAAGGTGGAACAAAGAGAAGTAGACAAACTAATAATAAAGGACTGCTCATATATGTGTAAATAAAACAAAACACAACTCTGCGTATATTTTGAGAAGGTAACGACAATAAAAAATGTTTTAAAGCTCACAAAAGTAAATTTTGTTTGATGTTGGACCTTTCAAAATAAAACAAATACTAAATAATATAAAAAAATGTGAAATAAGAGCAGAAGCACAGCCTGCAAGTCAAGCCAACAGGCCGCATGTCACTGGCCAAGCATCCTAAACTCTTCCCATTTGAACCGATTAGACGTCTTCTAATATTACCCGCCTTATTCATTTAGTGAGTGTCTGCAGACCGAGCTCACTTGCCCATAATGGAAGATGGGCTATAGGCTTACAGTCACTAATACCTTGCTTATGTCTGCGCGGTCTGGGGTTAAACGTGTCAAAATGAATGCTTTACTGTACGGGCTGCTCAGCTGTCAGACCACTCTCACATGCACCGGGGTCAAAGACGAGGAGACGAGGGGACGAGGGGATAGGAGTCACTTTGAGGAACCTTCAGGGGACACAGCAACCTGATCTTCTCACGTGGTTTCGTTCCTTTGCACCAACGGGGACAATCACAAGTTAAATATAGTTCGTATTTTATAAGCCGTTAACTACAAAGTGGCTGGAAAGGCTTTTTGCTCCATTGCATTTTAAATATTGATGTCGTCCACCGCAGAAACACTATAAGGACACAAAAGCAAAGTGTCAGTCAGTCTCGCTTTATCAATAAATCACCGATAATTATCAGATTACAAAGCAGAGTGAGTCTACTGACCTGCCTGTCAAAACGTGCCCGAATAAGCGCGTCAACCAAGACAAAAGCTGTCATTTTAAGACAATATTATTAAGAGAAGAACTCGGAAGTGATCAAAGCGGATCACAACAAAGCGTACATGCTATTTATGCAAGTCAAAATACATCAAGGGTAAGAACTAATTTGGAAATACCTTTCATCTAATATTAGCAGTATTTAGCTCTTCCTCCACACATTTAAATCAAATATAGTCTCAATATAGCATGGCGATGTCCTGATTGTTTAAATCTTCTCCAGCAGGTGGCAGCAGTTTAACATAAATGCAAAACTTATAACTCAGCAGAGAAATGTACATGAAAATAAGGAAGTATTAAAATGATCCCATATATTGACAGACTTTAGAGGCATAAATGAGTCTATATTTCTATAAAGCCTGACCTATAAATGAGTAGCTTTCATATTAAAACTGTTGCTAATGCACAGTATTACTAATATCCATCTACTTTTTCATGCAAGATATTTTTGCATACACAATTAGGCATGTTAATTATACAGGCTACAAATGAAACTCATACCAAGTTGAGTCAAAGTTATTCAATTTAACTCAAAAATAGCGTGTTATTAATTGTTCTGCTCTTTTAAATTTGTAAGATGAGAGGTGCCAATCATTCTACAAATATCTATTCTTCACTTGCCAATTTGTGCTAAATAAGAACAGAGTCGAAAAGTGTTTGGGATGTAATCTGATTTAATGACAACGCTATGATCTCAATGATGGCACCGTGATCACAGTGGCGAGATGAGAATGATAAGAATGACACGCACCACAAGGAATTAAGTTTTTGTTTTAAATAAGCCACAAGAACAAATATAACCCGTCATATCTGTCAGAACTATCCATGGTGCTGAATATAAGGCAACATGGCACCTGCTACACGTGTATATTTTTTCTATATTTAATTGTCATAACTCATTTTGACTGCACTTATAGTTTCTTATTATTCTCTAAGACCTAATACACTATTTTCACAGCAACTTGAGTAAAAAAACGCAACACAATGTGGAAAAAGTTGCATTTAGAGTTGTCCTTTTGTCGTTATACCATCTGTCTCCTGAAGGTGGTGCTCAAGTTCAAGAAACGACACTTTGACAGAACAGAGATGCGTCAACGCAGTGTGGTGGATTTATATGAAAGTTCTAATCTTTTAATGTATGCAATTAAAGAAGAAATAGTAATGTCCTAATTCTCGGGGCAAATGGTCGCTACTTAGAGACACTTTACAATGAACCAGACCACCCTTGGAGTCGTAAAACCGCTTGGAGACGCGAAAACAGAGTGACGAAGACCTCTTATCTCTTGAGTTATGAATATTTAAACATTTAAATTTGATATATTAATTTGATTTCGCTCCAAAGTGAAAGAAAAAAAGGCCGATTCTCTTGTGGCATCATTGTGCAAACCTAAAGATGTCATTTCTCCTCCTTTCTAATCTCTTAAGTGCCATTGTACCGCGTGTGCGTAAAGTGTAGATTACCGCCACGCCGCTGTACGTATAATTATCGTCACCTTAATGGCGATTTGGAGCCTTCTTTTATTGTCATGTGTTGTAATTGAGTCATCCGAAACAGGTGCAATCGGGAAAAAATCTTGGTACTTTTTCTTAGGAAGGTCACCGCGTTGATTGCAGCGGGGCCCCTTTTTCTCTCTTTGTCCGTCCTTTTTTTTCCAGTTGTGTGTGCGCGCGTTGCATCATGGGAGCCTACAGGTGGGGCCCCTATCCTTCTCCTGTAGCGTGGGAGTTGGGAAGCGAGATAGATCGATAAAATGTGAATTATTAAGAGTTTCCTCGGTTGTCACGCGTATCTTGGAGGTAGGACGGTGTGTGCGTGCGTGTGCGTAATAGTTGTTTTTTAAGTTTCTGGGCCTTCCACACTTACGCACTGACGTCGGCTGGTCTTTATAAGCTCGCCCTGGCTGGAGTGCTCATTAGTCAGTGCAGTGATGCAGAGTAGCCCTGTCATTAGCTGAGAGCTCCGTGTCCTCCATTGCCTTCGCCTTTTCCCCGGCGTTTTTTACCCCCTTCTCCACGTTTCTCCTTCATTTTTATCCGCACGGACGCCGGCGGCACTCCAAAAGATCTACATGACAAAGATGTGCGTAATCCCACTGAAGTCTAAATACCCCAAGAAGACTCTATTAAGCACTGGACACATCAGGTATCCTAATTGCCCCAGTCCAACGTGTCACAAGTGAGAGAAAGAAAGAAAAAGAGAGAGAGAGGGAGAAAGTAGAGCTGACTTCCTTTCCTTTGTTTTAAAAGAGAGAATAAAAGTGGATCAGAAGTTATGTATAGCGGATATGCTGCTTAAAGGAATGCGTGTAGTCAGCACTCAAACAGGAAATGTAAGATTAACAATGGAGATAGGATAGGAAGCAAGACAATATTATTATAAACTTTACTTAATACCATTCCTTAGACATGAGTGCACATTTAATGTATTCTGTTGCAATAGTTAAAACAAAACAGTTAAAAAGTATAATAATTTAGTGTTGCGCAACAGTAATACAGATAACTTCACATTGCTTCAATTCATCATTTTAAAGGAAATATTTATATATCTTACTCTAAGCAAATTCAAATTTTAGTTTTTTACATGCACTAAAACCATGTGCATAAGATTATACTAGATAAAGTGATTTTTGACAGGCTAAAAACTGAAAATGAAATTGTAATTCAGTTTGATTCTGCGCCTAATTATTTGAGTCATAAAATATTGTCAATAAACCTTAATGTGTAAATTAGTGAAGGAGTGACCTTTGACCTTTCACCAAATTTAACTCCCAAAAGGTCTAAACTGTTTTTATTTGAAAGTGCAGTATTACAGTCTGAATCATAAATGACATAGGCCTGCACATTAAAATAATTGATTGTAATTACTTGTGTTTAAATGCAATGAATAATAAGTAGATTTGTATAGAGCGTGTTTGAGCTTTCCGCGCGCGAAGGTAACTTTTATATTTTGCTGTTTGTCTCCCGTCTTGAGCGCTGACTTCTTCACCCCGAGATATTTCCTGGGCTGCTTCCATGTATTCTCTCTCCCTTTTGCATCCACTTTACCAGTAAATGTCAGGTTTGGGTGTCAGTCCTCCGCGATCCGACGCTAACAGCCTCTTCTTTCATCATCGGTGCACAAACACATTCTGGTAAATATAAGATGGAGGCAGGAGAGCCAACAGATAACCCGCCAATTTGTGCTTGCAGAGTGCGGCGGACTTACAGGGCCCCCAGACATGCTCAGGAGCGAGGGGGCACCTCAATCGCTGCACCTGGGTATCACGCCAACCAGAGAGCGAGGGAGTGAGGAAGCGAAGCATTCTGGGAAACGTAGGAAATCAATAAGTGGACATTAATGGACGTGAAAAGAGGTCAGTGAAGGGATAAAAATACATGTGTACAAATGTTATTAGAAGCGGTGCGAGAGGTGATGGAGTGATTTTGTTGACTCATAGTGTCCACTTTTACAAGCCCAATTAAATTACGTCTAGGCAGGGTCGTATTATTGAATGAAAATGATAGATAAGTTATTCATACATTTAAATAATACAAATAAACATTCATCAGTTAGAGGCAATAAGAATATGTTAGAGCGCAGCCAGACTGGACAATAGGGTCACATTTGAAAATCTTTAATATTATTTTAGTACATTTCTGGTTTTGAAATCAATACCAGTCTAACCATAAAGATTATAGCATTATAAAGTTATAGTTTAAAAGTCCAGTTTGCATTTGGTGATCTCTGCGAATAGTTGTCAGCAAAAATTTGTACTAAAGCGCGTATTTGATAATTCCTCTTTTCAACCGCAGAGCCAAAAAGACGGAGGCTTTGAATTACTGAATGCCAGATTGTGTTATGGATGAAAAACAAAAACTCCTGTGCTCACTGACATTTGTTGCACCCTGGTCACCTGACTGGGCGCTGGTATCCTTGACAACCAGTCAGATCTAAATCATGTGACATCGCCGTTACCGTTTCAAAAAAATACAAACAAGAGATTCTTTTCATTCACCTTAAAACGGCGGATTGCGTCGGACCGTCTCTTTTTCCTGAAACGTCCTTTGTCGATTTGAACAATCTCCTTTTGTTAAAATCGTAAAACTTTTGGTAAACTAAGTAGGCCACGTGTAAACCCCCCTCCCTCTTCCCAGTCGTCATGTAATTGGACTGTATTCTGCAAACACATCCGCGATGCAGAGACGTCTCCAGATTTAATCCTGCCTTTAGCGCCTCTTCAGCGTGAATGACAGTAATACTTGTTCATCTCCTCGCCACCATTGCATCCATCACTCTAAGAAGATGTATTTATTCTGCTCCGCACGCATCCCAAAAGCTCATTTATCTCCGAGAGTCGACATCACTCTTCCTCCTCTCTGCTGTTCCTTATCTCCACTGGCCTCTTGTTTACTGACAACTCAAATCACTCCCAACTAATGACTGTATTGTAAACCTATCAATCCACGCGTCTCCCTAGTTAGGATACAGGCATATTTAGCGCCGGATAGCGCCAGGTAAACGTCCCATTTGAGGATACTGACAAATTCGCTGTGCTGACCGATTCGATGTTCAAAACGTGGGCTCGCTGTAGCTATGAGCAACAATGCTATTAATGGTACACAATGATGATGGCACCAGGGGGACAGGCAGATCTGTATTCCACGCCACGCGCTAATACAAATGACCAAACACTCCATATAATAGCGGATCATTTAGCTGCTGTCCTTCGCTGGCTGCCTGTGCTCCCCACATCTCCACTCTGGGCGTCAAAATTTCCACCATACACCATGTTAATTATAGTTGAGCATATAGAAGCACCATATAATTTTATATGTTTCAAGAGCTAAAGCAGCGGGTCTCAAACTGTGGGCCAAGTACTAAAATTGTCACTTGTATTCTGGGTTAAATTCTTATCTATTGCTTTAATTAGGGATGCACCGATCTGATACTAATATCAGATATCAGTATCAAATATTGAAAAAATTGTTGGATTGATTATCGATTTCAAAATATAATTTCAGCTGATATATTTGTTAGATGTATATATTGATTTAATAATATTATTTAATGGTCCTAGTCGGCTCAGAAAGTCTCATAATGTTTGAACTTTTTTTTTTTTAATTTTTGTTTAAAGGAAATACAAAAAGGAACTGAAAAAGCTGTATCGGTGCATCTCTAGTTTTACTTAAGATTTCAGTCCAGTTTGGTAATAACAGTGCATTTCTTGATCGCAAATGTTTTATTTTAGTTTAACCCTAGTTTACTCCTGGTTGGCAAAATCACAGTCATATTGAAATTCTAATTTAAATGGTATTTAAAAGATTGCAAAAATGCCAATTATTTAAATAACAGCACCATTTTCTACCTTATTATTTATCAAATCTGCTAACCCTCTAGTTTTGACCTCTAAAAACATGTTCTGAAATACATGTGATTATTGTAGTACTGAAGCAGTTCATATTTCAGTCTTCTCTCAATTGATAATGCTGCAGGATGTGTTAAAAATGTGCAGTTTGAAAGTAATTCTATCATTACTGAGCCAACCAGGATTATCTACTAGAAATCAAACCTGGGACCGTGCACTGCTGTATTAGACTTGGTTTAGTCTTAGTTTAGTCCTGCTATTGCCAGGCTTAAAGGTCCTATATTATGTAAAACAGACTCTATTAAGCTTTAAGACATGTTATAATGATGTTGTCTCCTCAAAAACAAATCTGGAGTTGTTTTGTTTCATTCACACATGTTTTAGTAACTCTTTATTATTACTCTGTCTACATCTGCAAAGCTAAAAATGCTCTGTTCCACCTTGTGATGTCATGAAGTGGTAGTTAACTGCTACCTTTTGTAGGCTGTCATGAAGTGGTAGTTAACTGCTACATTTTACCTTTTGTAGGCTGGTGGCGTTTAAAAACACAGTGGAGCACTTCCTGTATTACCACATGACATCACAACTGTGTGTTAAACATGTGTGAATGAAAAAACACACAACTCCTGATATGTTTGTGATGAGCAAACAATGTGTTAAACATGTATGAATGAAACAATGGCGTAATATGGGCCCTTTAATCTTTTGATTCAACCTATATCCATCAGATTTTAGTAATGTAATATGAAAAGCCTTATATTCCTATGGGAGAAAAGTTGATCAGTTTATTAACCAAAGTAGAGCGTATAACTTTATCTAAACATGGAGACAGTAGAATGAAGCAAGTGGGAGGGGGAGCAGTAATTCTCCAGAGATGCAGGATGTGTGAATGCATGGATGCTGACAGGCAAAGCAATGCCCTGTAATTGCATGCAAATGGAGCCCAATGTGTCTCTTAACAACATCTTCATTAAGGCCTTCACAAACGTCTCGCAGCTTAGACGAAGGAGCGACGCAAGCCTGAAGTTAATTCTGAGACGCCTGGTGTAGTGTTTCCATATTGGACAACTTTAATTAAACGTTAGATTAAGTTTTGAAGGGCCGCTGTAATGCATTGGGTCCCATGAGTGCTCTAATAAACAGCAGAATGGGATCAGTGAGTGGAGATGTAATGATGGTGAAAATAGACACAGACATCCAGAGTTCCACTTGCGTGAGTCCAGCTCTGTAAATGTCCATTTGCATGTCAATGATGAATCGGGCTGATGTGGCAAATATTTATGCAGATGAAGTACCACATATGCTGAAGGATGCTAAATAACTGTTGTTTGTGAAGACAGAATAGGGCAGATTTCAGCTAAATCGAGGCGAGTTTGTTCAGACCTTTAAAGATCCTAGAATCTTTTAAAGGTCCTGTATTACACAAATGTGAATCTTATGAGCTTTTAGCCAGGCTGGAATGTCGTTCCCTCCTCAAAAACATACCTAAAGTTGTGTTTTGTTTCATTCACACGTTTGGATAATCCTTTATTATTAGTCTGTCTGCATCTCCAAAGTGTAAAGTGCTCTGTTCCACCTTGTGACAATGATTCTAGTGAAGGTATGCAGTTTAAAAATACAGTTTAACCCAAGACATTGCAAAGTGGAACAGAGTGTTTTCAGTTTGAGAGAAGAACTCAAGCCTAAATATGCAGGTTTGTGTGTTAAATGTGTGTAAATTAAACAAAACACCACTCCAGGTACGTTTTTGATGAGGAAACAACATAACTAGAAAGTAGAAAGTAGAAAGTAGCCTAAATTAGCCCCTTTAATGGTGCACTATGTAACCTTTCTAGTAAGGGATCTACTGTGGAGGACCATCTTGTCTCCCTTTTCTATTGCTTTTTAATGGTGCACTATGTAACTTTTCTAGTAAGGGAT
Source organism: Scartelaos histophorus (assembly GCA_000787155.1). Taxonomy (NCBI): domain Eukaryota; kingdom Metazoa; phylum Chordata; class Actinopteri; order Gobiiformes; family Gobiidae; genus Scartelaos; species Scartelaos histophorus. The sequence continues at coordinate 87,442 of KN502770.1, read as the reverse complement.
CTACTATGGAGGACCGTTTTGTCTCCTTTTTCTATTGCCTTGCCTGGATTCTTCCACAGTATGGCATTAAACCTATCTATCTTGCATTTACTAATTATACTTAAATGACCTTGAAAACATAAATTCTTGGCATCCCTTCCAGACAAAGCAATAACGTCTCCTTTGAACCTCCGACAAGAAAAGTTACAAATTGCACCTTTTAATGGCTGAACTCTTTCCAAGCCAATCTCCAACCAATGGGTCTCAGCTCAAAGCGTGCTCACAACGCTTGATATCATACACCAATGTACGGAAACACTGGAAAGGTGTCTTGCCTAAGGACACAACAACAGCATTCCTCTGTGGGAGCTGGAATCGCACCACCAGCCTTCAGACTACCAACTGAGCTACTGATTTATACTTTACATATTTCGCTAATCTTGATACACCATTTTTGTTGCGCGTAATTGCCGTTATATTATTAACTTCATGAAAATCAATTGTTTAATGTTGCAAAATTGATCTGGTCTTGCATAGTAAAGAAAAGCCTGTGGTATAGATTCACATGAACTTACAGATATTAACCATGTTTTATAATTTATTTCCTCCAGTAGTGAAGTGGTTATTATTTTTTTATTATTTCATGAATGCTTATTGATTTGGTGTTTCCCAGTATAGAAAAGTACATTTGAGTTGATTAAAAACAGTGTAAATAAGGTTAGGACGTTAGCAGGCCCCCAGTGGACTAAAGAACACATATTCACCACTGACTGTGAAAGGTTTTTAAAGTGCGTATTCCCTTGTGTGTGCAATGGGTTTGACCTGTAATCCCCTTAAGATTATAGCGAGCTAAAGTGCCCACTGTGTGTCTAGGCGGGTGCTCCGTTTTGTGGGTAGGAAAACGCTAGCCCCTCCATGCCCTTACTCTGACATTCAGGGATCAGAGGGGGAGCGGCCTTCCTCTCTGTCCCCATGTGTAGCCGCTGCCCTCCGGGACCTCCTCTGGCTCCTGGAGGTAACTGCGGGTCAGAGGTGGCGGCAATTAGGAAGCAGTTGGAAGCATTAATTAGCCGCTATATCACTTAGACTATTGTTGATATAGACTGTGTACTATAGGCGCTAACCCCGGCACAACTTTGGCTCCTCATCTTTTTCCCATTAAGGCATTGCACGGCTCATAATTGCCGAGCTCAGAGGCGCAGCGTTTATCCAAGTGCACTAGAGTTTGAGTTAACATCTTTACTGTGAAATGACCAACCACACGTTTTCAATATGGGGTTTTCTTTTATAAATAATTACCACAAACTTTGATTTTAGAGTCACTAGCCGCTTAGAAATATTCATCATATACCTGTTTTTGTATCGTCCAAAAATGCTATTGTAAATTTGAGTAATTCATATTTGGATTTCATATTTTATCTGCATATTTTGGTCAAACTCAGTGAACACAACCAAGGCATTTCCTCCATCATGCAATTATCAGTGCTGGGTGTAAGTGAATTACAAATACTCAGTTACGTGATTGGATTACAACTTTAAGTAATTACTGTTACAAACAAAATACTTACTTAGTTATCCGTAAGACTTTTGCCTTCGGATATCCAAGAAAAGAGAAGCAAATTATGGCAGTGTTGTGTAATACATTACATTTTAAACAAGTAATACTGGGTAATTAATTACTAAATAACTATTATAAAGTTGACTTCATAAACTCACAAAACTCAAAGATGTAAATACACAAAATTAATGTATTGCTTGTTTATCTTATTAGTAGTTTAGTAAATGCTATGGCCATATTATCCAGCATATTCTGAAGCCACTAGTTTTTATTGGTTTATTTATTTATTTTATTAATAGTTAAGGAAAAAAGGCAATATTTTTCTATTTTATATGGCAAGGACATAGGTATAATGCATATCTTACACGTAACTGGACTGGGAAATATCTCTTAATTATGCCGCATTTACGAGCCATCTCCATTTACCCCTTGGCGACGCATTTCATAAATTCACATCAGGATTCCCTTTTTTCTTTTCATTCTTGTTTTGTGTTTTTGGGGAGGGTTCACCTGTTATCCGCGCTCGCCTTCAGCAGTTTGATTCTCCGGTCTGTGCCTCGGAGCCAGGCTGTGAACTCTCAAAGACTACGTGTTGCAAACAGAAGGGAACCCATCGCAGTGTGGGGCTATTTACCCACCGATATTTTCCTTTTTTTCTTTTTTTTTCTTCTTTTTTTTTTACTTTCACAGGTGTAGTCTGACAGGGCCACCCAAATGACAACTCCACATAGCCATACACCTACTTTCGTACCCCGGTGTGTGGTCAATGGGGTGACCAGCATACTCCAGCTCAGTGATAAGGCCCTATTCTGTACCTCTCCTAACCTGCCGACCAAGTGGGATAAGCCCGAACCCGGTAGCAGGGGCCATTTTGCAGACGCCACACGGTGATTGACAGGCGCAGACGATAAAAGCAGAGAGGAGCGCCGTTGAAGGATAGCGGCCTATGTGATGGAGTGCTCGTGGGGAAGAGTAGCTATTGAGTCCTCTTTTTAATCTGTCCGTCAAGGTTATTGAAAGTGCTGTCTTGGTTATTGCGTGCCAGCCTTGGACTCAGAGAGGCCATAAGTATGAGAACACACCCCGTTGTGCTCGGTGATAAACAAGCAGTAAGCAAATACAGGTAAGCAAATACAGGTCTTAGAATAGAAGACATTTGGAAGCTCAAGATGGAATGATTTGAACAAAATAAGCAAATTACAGTACACACTCTGTAATTTGCAGTTTGATTTCACACTGTTTATGCTAAATGCCCTTCCAGATCCATCCATAGACAAACTTTATTGATCCACACAGGAAGTTACATGGACAGTAGCTCACTCATCACATTATAGTAACAGAAAAATATATAAATGGTAATAATACAGCCTAAATAAGTAGCAAAAATAGCAAGAGGCTAGTGTCAAATAAAGCATAATTATATCAATGTATATGCACAAGTACAGATAAAATATGATGGTTGATAGGACATATGTATGATGTGTCTTGGCAAAAAAAAAAACCTCAACG